>CALSCE010008625.1:0-15723 GCA_943593645.1 Bovichtus variegatus
ATCCAAGTGGAAGTTTGTCCTAACTTGCTAATTTTAGCCACATGTTGTTATTGCTTAATAATTCAAACGAATTGGATGTTTATCAACAAAACATTTTGTGCTCTGCCCACGTTATTAATTGCCATAAGCGGCACACGGAGGTAAAGTGAAACTATATTTAACCGCGTATAATTACGTTTTCTATGGGAAAATACAGAAGAGGAATTTGTCCAGCTGCTCTTCCTCTGAGCTGCTCTGTTTGTCACTCTGTTTATTCATCCATATTTTCTTTCTTAGAAAACACGACGGTTCCCAACTTACAAGAAGTCAAGGAGAACATGACCATGGGAAGCACGCTGGTGACCAATCCCAACGGAGGCTTTCTGGTAAGGGGGAATTCGCTCTTTATAGTATATGAAAGGGCTTTAAAGTACATGTTCCGTACCAAACACAGAAGGACTGAACTTTGCGTGTTTTCTGCAAGAAACTGGACAGAAAGTATATGTTCGCCGGACCTTTGGTCTGCGGAAACAGCGAGCTCGACCCCTCGTGTCCTGGGAATGTAACACTGTGGATCAGCTGCAGAAATGCACAGTATGGAGGAGGTTACGAGCCCCAGCAGCTTTTTATTCATGCATTATTATGGGAGTAGCAGGGCGGAAAAATAACTATAAAAAATATACATTCGTGCAACTTCGTATTTGTTGGACTGTGAGAGCAGATCCTGCAGAGCTGCATGTGCAACTGAACCTCTAAAGCTGTTAATATGAGGGTTAGAGTTAAAGTTATACGCTCTAATTCAACATCTGTCAGAGCTCATACAGAACAATCGTCAATCTGAACACAGAGAGAGTAAAAAGCTGACTTGTGGTTTCTATGAAGGCGTATTAAGTGGTGAATTTACGAGAAAAACGGAACAAATTCACGAGAATTTAAAAAAGAAAAGTATATTCTCTGAGATAAATTGGCAAGAAAAGACTCTTAAAAAACTCACATTACATATGTCTGAGTTGATATTAACATATAAATGGATTCTTATGGACTTTTTTCTCGTAAATGTACCAGTTTAATGTTGGAAGTTCAGAGTTTCTTTGTTTCTCTGAGGGGGAAGCCCTAGTTTCTACGTTTCCCTCTCTGGAGAAGTCTGAAGGATCTGTGGTCTGCGTGTCATCCAGCTTCAGAAGTTCTTTCCTCTTGGTTTCTGTCCTCAGTAGCCCTGAACCTCCTCTCACCCATGACCTCATGCTGGTGGAAACCAGTCTGTGTAGGTTTTACTTTCTCTAGCAACTGAAGTGTGTGTGTGTGTGTGTGTCCTGTCTCCACAGGCGTGTGGTCCTCAGTACGGCTACATGTGTGGGCAGCAGCAGTACATCTCAGGAGTTTGTGCGAATGTCAGCGACTCCTTCCAGATCCTCAACTCCGTGGCACCGGCCGTGCAAGGTACGCAACGCGGCGGATCTGCCCAGGACGTGACGGCCTCGGCACAAATTGCCTGTCGGAGATAAGAGTTTACGATCTTCACATTAGCACCACCCGAGACCCTGCCATCAAGCGCACCCTCCCTCAGCCACGGGGGAGATTAGAGCATTCTTCTAAATGTAAACGTGTCTGCGACCCCCATCCCTCTCCGGCACGGCCCTTCTGTCGCGCTGCATGCCCAAGTTAGGAGACAGTTCTCTGGGCCCGCAGTCTGCTTCCCAGGAAGGAAACGTCTTAGAAAGAACCGGAGAGTAAACAGTGCACAGACTTTCAGTATCACTTTCTCTGCAGAAAGCAAACACGTACGCAGACTTATAACAACGTGCTGGAGAAGGAACAAAAATGATTTTAAAACACTGAATTAAAGTGACAACTTCTCTACTTTTTCCCGCTTTAGCGTTTCCAAGTTGGATTGTTGTTTTCCCTCAGAGCCTCCTATACATTATATATTATATATATATATATATTTTATCCTGTAATTCTCTCCCAGGGCTCGTCAGAGTGACAGTGTCGCTCCCTCTTGATCCAAACAAGACGTTTGAAGACGTCACAATTTGCTCTGTGTCGATTAATCACACAGATAATCTGCAGATGAATTGATAAGAAAATAATTGTCCTAGTTATGATAAAAACTTGTCATTTCCACTTTAAAGTAAACTCTTAACCTTGCATTATTATGCTCTGCAAACTATTAATAAAAACCTTAATAGTAATTACCTTCTTTTAAACCCTAAGGTCTCTGCGTTATTACATTCTGCTCGCTGTGGGCAGAAGTAAACAGGAAGTGCATGAGTTGCATCATCTAATGTCGCTCTTTGGAGGGAAATCAGCAATTTTAGTGATCCAGTTAACGATGGTTTCCGTCTGTTTTGCAGAGTGTGTGAAGGAGCTGGACATCGTGATCGTCCTGGATGGGTCCAACAGTATCTTCCCGTGGGACAGCATCGTCAACTTCCTGCTGCGTTTCATCGGGAACATTGAGATCGGACCTAAACTCTCACAGGTCAGACACGCGGAGGAGGAACTTTTTAAATGTTTCCTGTTTGTGGGTGTTGAACACAAGACGTGGAAGGATGAACGGGGATATAAGATGGGACTGACGTAGAAAAAGCATGAATGAAGGAATAAACTCTTTGCTGCCAACTCGATTTTTCACATTATATTAGATTTGAGGACTCAGTGGCCTCCATTATGGAATTTTCCACACGGTGCCAACAGTGAGAATAAGTGCGTGTCATTCATAAAGCAGACTTTATGAAGTGCAGCCGTCGTCAGTTATACCTTGAGTGTATTTCTGTCCACTTGTCTTGGATCGCTGCTCCAATGGGTGGTTTGGTTTTTATTATGGTTACATTGATCTGGCCTGGAGGCTTGTGGAGTTTTCCAGAGGGGGAAACACTGGAAAGTCTTCTCGCCGCGGAGCTCGCGGTGGTTGTAAGTCACATCTTCCATGGCTGCTGAAGTCCTCTGCCTTCTGCATAAAGAACATTGTGTCACATCAGCCCCGACCACATCCTCAGCAGACTGTCTGAGACAGCAGCAGAACGCAGAAATGAAAAGGAAAAAGAGATGTTAATGCGGGGTGACGTTTATAACTCCGCGTGTCGCTGTTTGTGTGTGTTTCTGCAAGGTGGGGATAGTGTCGTACGGGGAGACCGTGACTCACAGCGTCAACCTGAGTCAGTTCGACAACACCGGGAATCTGCTGGAGTTCGTGAAAATGCTTCCTCAGCAGACCGGCTTAAACACCTTTACGTTCCTGGGCATCGACACTGCCAGGTACACCCCCCCCCCCTCATGTGGCCGCACATGCCAGGGGAAAAACATTGTGTTTTCAAGCAATCGTCAATTCTGCTTCCATACTCAACCAAAAAACACACATTAAGGTGTTTATTTTACTGCACTTTGTGTGTTTGCATCTTCACATTTCTCCTAAGGATGTAGAATATTCACATAAACAGTGGTTTCCTATAAAAATGTAAGGAACTTTTACTATTTTTCTCCACTTCTGCAGCACTTGCATACGCCAAACTTTCCAGTTTCATTCCTCTCTATATTCTGGTGGTTTCTACTGAAGGCTTTGTTCACATCTCACTCACAGTCTGATTTATGGAGCATTTAATCTATTTTAGGAAGAGAGAGAGAGAGTTCTTCTCAGGCAACACTGTCGTTCTCAGCAGCGAGAGCTTTTAATAAAGTCCAGAAAGGGGATTTCAGGACCTGCGAGAGGCTTTAAAAGATCCTTTTATTGAGATTCTTCATTTTTCTAGCTCTGTGCATTCCAAGATGTCCTGCATCCATCCATCATGTGTGGGTGGAGGCATGTTTCTGGTTCAGAATAGTAACAGAGCAACAGAGTAGTAAACACGATGCCTTGCTGCGCTGTGGTGGACGTGTGCGAGGGAGAGAGACCGGTGCGTTTTAAATACGTTGGTGCAGATGGTCTGTTGCAGGCTTTGTGAAGCACCGTGCTTTGCAGCCGGACGTGCATCAATTTGGATCTTTTTTTAACCGTCCATCGTGGATCCGACTGTTAAAACTACGAGAAAGAGAGTAGCAGCAGAAAACTGCACTTTTAAAATCGAACCTTTCTTCTTTTTATTGACCGTCTGTGTTCAATTTGTGCAGAAAGAACATAGTTTCCTTTCATTTGTTTTCTTATTTAAACAAGCAATGTTTTGGTATTTTATCAGGATACTCAAAAAGCAGAACTGAGTACATTTAATATTTCTTATTGCATCTCAAGTTATATAGTTATTGCGATACTCAACAACACTATTGCATGTTTCCCACATTAAACAGATCTTTTTGCTTTATCACAACTACAGTTGGGCAGGAAACAAAGAGCACGAATAAGGTTTTTATAAATATCACTTTGACCTGGACTCATAAAGTGATAAATACTTGAGCTTATTTTTACAGTTTTATTAGACAGTTTAAAGGGACTTGTCTTCTTTTGACTGACATTTGAAAGTTGTGCACCAATCAGGAAGGAGGCCTTCATGCCGGAGCGCGGTGCACGACCCGGGGTGAAGAAAGTCATGGTGATCGTGACTGACGGAGAGTCGCATGATTTCTATCGGATGAAGAAGGTCATCGGAGACTGTGAAGACGAGGACATCGAGAGGTTCGGCATTGCCGTGAGTGCAAACTGCGTGTTGTTTCTACACATCATCTTAACACGTGTTGTCTTAGGAGGAAGGGAAGGTTGTGTTTACTGTTGACAATAAACCCAGGAAAGTGTATTTGTTATTCATGGGGACAAACTTCTGCTCCGATTATCAAAAAACTTCTCCGATTTTAATAAAACTTGGTGGAAGGGTGAAGCTGGGGCCGAGGAAGAACTCATTACATTTCGGAGAAGATCCAGATCACGGGGCGGACACACGCATCACTTTCGTTCCACGCTCGTGCTGCATTCAGGTGGTGTCAGGAATAATCTGAAAAGTTAGTTCCCGACTGGGAAAATTCCTGTCGGAGCAATAATTTTGAAACAGACATCAGCGTCCATGTTGTTTCCACATTACAACTTAAAGCTCATGAACTCACCGGTTGGAAGAAGGGATTTTTAAACCCGGTATGTCAGACTATCCGAGGAGCACTTGAATGCAGCGTTGGCCTCAGCAGAGTTCTGTGCTCTCAGAGTGCCAGTCTAGTGAAAATATTTAATCAACTAGCCAGTAAATCTGTTAGAATTTAATAATTTAGTCACAAGATGGATCCAGAAAAATGTAAAATATTAAGATAAAATGAAGGGAAGGTGTAATAACCGTCTTTAAATCTGTTGGTTTGGCCCTTTTTTGGAGCCCTGATGTCGTTAAGATTGTTGATTATTGTTTCCAGGTTTTGGGAGACTACAACCGTCAGAACAAAAGTGCAGAACAAATCCAGAACTTTATCAAGCAGATTGAATCCATCTCCAGTCAGCCGCTGCAGGACCACTTCTTCAACGTGTCCGACGAGGTGGCGCTGCTGACCATCGTGGACGCTTTGGGAAGCAAGATCTTTGCCTTGGAAGGTAAAAATATATCATATAACACACGTAAATGCAGGTCCAGATAATTCACCTTGCTCAGTACTCACACAAGAAACAGTTCCATGTCAATCATCTTTCCTGCTGAGACTCGGATGCTAGCTTAGCTTAGCACAAAGAATGCAAACAAGGAGCCTGGTGCTGCACTGAAATATAAAAATGAAATCAATCTGCTGTTATGAATCACTCTATTGTCTGAGTAATGTGAAAGGTCAACACAAGAGTAATGCATTACAAAGATATTAGACATTTATTAAACTAATTTGCAACGCTGAATACCCATAAAACAATGCAACCGACTGTTCAAGTAGCTGCAAGTAGCTGCGTTTCTCTGTAAGTGCACACATAAAAACACAAATTCTGATCCCGGCATTTGAAATAATCTACAATTTGTTGGATTAGAACGTGATTTATGATCCATTTCAGATTTAAATGAATCTAAATGTCACACTATTCCTTTTAAAGAGAACGAGAATGTATTTTACATTTCATAATGTACTGTTTATTTTCATATAAAAGGTTAAAACAAACTTCTTCTTCCTCAGCTACAACCGGCAATTTCACCTCCTCCTTCGAGATGGAGATGTCCCAAGCTGGGTTCAGTGCTCACACGTCTAAAGTAAGTTTAACTCTAAGGATTTATGTCACGTGAACACACAAACTGTAACGCTACGACCAGTGCACACGGAGAGAGGGAGTCAAGAGCACGACTCAGAGACAGAACGACGATGATGATGGTGATGATGGTGTACTTTACTGGGTAAAGTAGAAATACAGCAGGACATACAGAACATACAGGGGAAAATCCAAGGGCTGCACAGGTAGGTCCTCAGTGTAGCAGAACAACAGACAGGGATCAGACAAAGACGGAATCAGGTCACAGAAACAGGAACACGGGAAACAGGATCAACGCTGGAACTCTTGACATGAATGAACAAAGACGAATTTGCAACCAGGGCCAAACACACAGACTATATACACCAGGAAGTGGGAGGGGACAACGAGACACAGGTGGAGACACTAACGAACAGAGTGGAGACAGCTGGGGACAGGAAGTAGAAACAGACACGAGAGGGAACATGCAGTTAACAAAATAAAACAGGAAGTACAAACACAAAACATCTAACGAACGGGACCTGATGCAAATACCATAAAAGTAAAAGTGCATTACTTTCTGTAGAATCCCTGAACACGAGTGCATCGTGTCTTTAGATCCCAGCCAAGTTTATCTGGAGCTGTTTGTTTCATTCGCTCACGTGTGGCCGTGAGTGTTGGCACGGATGTTTAGCTCAAATAAACTCGTCCGGACACAACGCGGCAGTGTCATCTCTGGTGCGTCCTGAAGCCTTCGGTGACTCACCTCAGTCAGCAGACAGTGTGAGAGTGTGAGCGTGTGTGAGAGTGTGTGAGCGTGTGTGAGAGTGTGTGAGAGTGTGTGAGAGTGTGTGAGAGTGTGTGAGAGTGTGTGAGAGTGTGTGAGAGTGTGTGAGAGTGTGTGAGGCTGCAGAAACAACACGCTCGCATGCCTTTAAAATTCATTCATTAGGTATTTCCTGTGTCTATTTAAAACTGGCTTCTTCCTGCTCCTGACTCACGTTTGTCACCTCGACCATCAAACAGACTCAAGTAAACGGAGTCGTCCGCTTTCAGCCTCCGTGGCGGGAAAGACCCTCTTGACGCAGTTCACTGTGATGTCCGGTGCGGCCCCTCCCCTTCCTACTAGATAACTCTGTTTCCTGTAGGCCAAAATAAAAAAAGATTGATTGACGCGTATTAATATTTCTTTTTCTACTTTATTGTATTTTATCCAGGTTATTGACTCGTGTCTTCCTATTTAAGAAGTTATGCTCAGGGCTGCAAGTAATAAATAATATTAATAATAATATCATAAAATAGTGAAATGCTTAAGATATTTTTTTATATTTATTTATATTTCATTTACAGTGATATAAAACAGAAAACGTTTGAGTTTCTGTTGATTGATTAAGTGAATAAATGTTTCAGCATTAATTATACTTTTTGGTACATTTACTTAAAAACTGTACTTGTGCTTTACTTGGTATTCCTATAAATATAACATAATTTATAAAAGAATACAATAAATAATAAATAAAGAAAAGAAATGCATGAAAAACAATACGGGAAAAAGAAGAAAGAATATAAAAAAATCAAGAAATAATTAGACATCGTGTTGACAATTTAGTACAAATAAAGCATAATTTTTATAGACTAATCCACCCAAAAGCACATCATTTAAAATGATCTCCTCTTCACCCAGCTCCATATTATTATTTTGTTCTTCTCATGTCTGCGACTCTTCTTCACGAGCTCTGTTGCCTCCGTCAGGACGGTGTGTTACTGGGAGCAGTGGGAGCGTATGACTGGAACGGGACAGTGGTAATGCACACGGCTGCAGGAACAATCGTCCCAGGGAAGACCCAGTTCTACGACCCGGAGACGGAGGCCGGGTACGAAGGACTTGCTGGGTACCTCGGTGAGTTGACTCGTAATATCTTGACATATCATGAAAAAACGCACTTTTTCAGTGCTTTTGCACAAACATTTGGACGTCTGGATTGTTTACAAACCCACAAAGAAAACATGGGATTCTGTGTCACATGCAGGCTCATTTCAATAATTTTGCTTTTTTTGTTGCTGCTGTTTGCATTCCTCCTGTTGCAAATTAAAAAAAAATGCACGATGCCCTGCAGGAATGCGCCGCTGTTTTTGTTCTGCTTTGCTTTGTCATGTTTTTCTTGCGTAGCATAAAGAACTTAACATTCCTTGTTGCAAACGTGGAGCTTCCACAATTTGCTTCTGCGTCATGCGGCCTGCTGCATACGTGATTTAGTGCTTCTTCTGCCAGAGCGTTCCCGTAAAAATAGATATATTTAGAACATATACCTGTCACTAAGCTGAATAAAATAAAGAGAATACCATTTTTACAGCTGCATGAACAACTCTGATCTGAGAGATAAACTAGATCCTTATAAAGATAATGTGAAATATTACATATATATATATATATATATATATATAGTTTCTGTTACTTGGAGGAGTAAGATGTGTCATTTGTGTTTCTCCAACAAACAGCAGATGTCTTCATCACATAAATAATATACGCAGGCTTTTCCCTCCGTCCTGCTGCCTTTTATGGCTCGCAGAGCAACCGCAGCATCTTAATATCAAGTTATTTAATCAACATGTCATTAGAAAGAGCAGCGATGGGTCCAGGCTCGCGTACTGTAAACTCAGCTGTTGGCACACGTTCATATCTAATCGTCTGACTGCAGACTTTGCATACGCAGCCTTTGTGTGCTTGAGTGTTTGTGCGTGTTCCTGCCAGTGTTTTATAGTTTCCTCCACACAGTGAGATGTAAACAGAGTCTAAAAATATCCCGCAAAGACAGTCAGAGTAGTTTTTCATGCATGACGATGATGCCTGTTTACGTATGCATTGAATGTACCTGCGTGTGCACATGTCTCTGCAGGTTATGATGTTCAGTCGGCGTCCACCCCTGATGGAGTTCTGTACATCACGGGAGCACCGCGGTACAACCACACAGGCCGGGTTGTTATCTATCGTCTGAATGAAAAGAACCAGATTGTCGTCTCACAGATACTGAAAGGAGAACAGGTGAGCCTCTTTCTGTTTTCAGTCAGACTTTAAATAAGATCAGACTTTATTAATCTGTGAGGGGAAATTCACATGTATCCTCAGCAAATTAAGAAACACTTTAGTGACCCTGAGGTGCAAAACTACGGAAGTCCTTTAAGGCAAATGAGGAGAAAAAAAGTCTGTTGATCTATTTTCTAAGTCTGAGCTAAAGTGTTTTATCTCCTGTGTTTATGACTTGAGAACTAGTGAGAAACAAGTTTTTACTGATAATCTTTCTGAATTCCTTTTTATTTATTTTTTTTGTGAAAAAAATTTTTTTACCTGTTGAAAAAAAATTTTTTTTTTGCCAGGATAATTTTTTACTTTTTTACAAACAGCTGGAAAAGTTTTGGATGGTGATTTTAGTTTAGTTTTTTTGTCAGGATAATTTAATCAGGATAAATAACTGTTTGTTGTTGTAATACACATGTTGGCCACAAGAGGCTGAATTTCACCACTATGTTCAAAATTTTATATTCTAAATTTTATGTTCTAAATGTTATATTCGAAATTTTATGTTCTAAATTTTATGTTCTAAATTTTATGTTCTAAATTTTATGTTCTAAATTGTATGTTCTAAGTTTTATGTTCTAAATTTTATGTTCGAAATTGTATGTTCGAAATTGTATGTTCGAAATTTTATGTTCGAAATTTTATGTTCGAAATTTTATTACAGGAGAGTTTGAATTTCTCCATGCGCTCTAAACACAACGTACATATATTGTAAGTTACACACAATATAGTCATAAACACGGGGGAGAAAGACATTTTGAGCACATTGGACAACAGGTTGTTGCGTTTAGTTGTTGTGTTTTCTGCTTTCTGAATCACCATTGACTCTACTTTAATGTTTTTTTTTTTGCGTTTTGTCCGATGTTGTTGCATGTTGCAGATTGGTTCCTACTTCGGCAGCGTCCTGCAGACTGTGGACGTGGACGGAGATTCCTACACCGATCTCCTCTTGGTCGGAGCTCCCATGTACATGGGCACGGAAAAAAACGAGCAGGGACAAGTGTACGTCTACAAACTCAACCAGGTAGAGAAGATTCATCAGAAAACAAGGAAATATTGGCTTTGACTTAAAGGGCTTGTGTCAGATTGCCACGGCGTACCCACTGATTGTTGTCCCTCCTCCTCTCCTTGTTTTTGTCTTTGCTCCAGGACGCCCAGTTTGAGCACCAGTTCACTTTAAAGCCTGTCAATCAGTCCTGTTGTACTTCCCACTCAGAAGGCTGCACTAATAAAAATGAACCATGTGGTGCCCGGTTTGGTACGGCCATCGCAGCCGTATCAGATCTCAACCTTGACGGGTTCAATGACGTGGCGATCGGCGCACCTTTTGAGAACGACCACCGAGGGGCCGTCTACATCTACCATGGAGAAAAGACGTCACTGAAAGAGAAATTTGTACAGGTGGGAACATAGACTGTATAAAGGTACAAACGTTAAGTTAGCAGCTAACACTAGCAAGGTGCATCCATAGTTCACGTTAACTGGGATATTAATTTGGATGTTAATTTTGGCTAGCTTAAAATTTACTGCAAAGAAATTATTCCTCAGACTTATTTTTAGTTGAACCGAACACTGAACAACGCCGTGGTAGAGACCTGTCAATCACAAGGTAGCCCCGCCCTAAAGACTTAAAAACAGACCAGCGTGTCCGGCGTGTCCGGAAACCCCCCTGGACCAAATCCCATCTCTCTATCTCCTTCCTAGGGAAAGTTATTCCAAAACAGTTATTCCCAGAGTTTATATCCCCTATTCTAACGTAACCCTGATCCACGAACCCCAACGAAGCCCCACGAACCCCCTAAACCCCGTAACCCTAAATCTATTATCCCCCACACTACTAGGATTCAGTGGTGTGAAAACAAGGATTGTTGGACAACATTTACATTTTTGCATTTTCAAGCTTAATTTTCATAATATTAATGAATTCATGAAAAAGCTCAAAAATTTAATTTCCTCCGATTCAGTTCAAAACGTATACACGTGGAGAACTGTACAGCCTGATGAACATATCACAGTTTCAGAACTGTAGCTGTAAGCGTTACGGAGATATGACCCTTTCCCCTGTAACCCTAACCAAAACCTAAGCCCAACACAAACCGAACTAACTCTAGACACAACTAAGGACAGGCCCCAGTCCTAACCCTCACCGCAGAGTGCTTTATATCCCCTCTTCCGGCCTGTGAAATCCCGCTACTGGCGGCTGCATATATGCAGCCAGCAGTAGCAGAGCTCACGACTCCGGAAGGCAACAACCCAGGGACTTCAGATTTGCTTTATCGTCTGTTTTACTCTAAATAAAACCATTATTTACCAAATGAACATCAAGCTGTATTGAAGACGACTTCAAACTAGAGATTGAGACCATTCACTCTTCAGGAAAATGGTCACTGAGGTGATAAATCAAGTGAAATGTAGGGAAATTTTCTCATAGACTTCTATAAAATTTGACTTTTTTTTTGCAACTATTGGAAAATATATATTTTTTTGATTTTTTACTTATATGATGATGCTCACAATTATACTGATAATGGAAATTCATCACAATCAACTTATTGTGATTGTTTTTATCACATCGTCTCATCCCGAGCCATAACAGCCACAGTTAGGAGAAATATGTCAGGTCATAAAAAACATCAGAATTTTCCTTTAATGTGCTCTAATTGGTTCTGTGTTTCTCTTTAGCATATCCCTGCAGGTGGAGACGGTGTGAAGGTGAAATTCTTCGGTCAGTCCATACACGGAGTCATGGATCTAAATGGAGACGGGATCACTGACGTTACCATCGGAGGCCTGGGGGGGGCTTCACTGTTCTGGTGAGACATGGCCCATCCTCACGTATAAACACTCCTAAAACTATACATTCCACCTGAAGCATAAGCAGCAGCAGCGCCTGTACCCCGGAGACTTCATCTTACACGTCCGTTTTGCATTGTCTAGCTCGGGTTTAGACAGCTGTGCATGTCCCACTGGGCCTGTAGGCTGGAGACCAACAACTTCCTAATGATCTCTCTGTTACAACTCCTGGCTGTTGGTCTTCATCCCCCACAGTCAGCCCACATCATGATTTAACTTCCCAGGAAGACCTTCTCCCACAGTTTCTACTGGCAGAGGCTCAGCTAAGCTGTGTGAAAACTGCATCTCCCAGGAGACTTAGAGTTTAAATAGGATTTGGCAGCAGGCGGCGGTTCTTCCTGCACTCTTGGCTGTGTTTTAGAAAGCTCAACGGTTGGATGGAGAGAGAGTTGAGGCCAAGTTTTACTCTCAAGATGCATCCGTTTCTTGTTCCTTCCTTTGAGAAAGTAGATGCATGCACACAGTTCAACACACACACACACACACACACATATTGCACCAACTACAATTCTACAATTTGTCTGTCTGTTTCCTTTACGCAGGTCCAGAGATGTCGCAGAGCTCCGTGCCAACATGACTTTTGACCCCGTTAAAATCAACCTGCAGCAGACGCAGTATCAGTGTGAACACGGTGGACGCAAATCTGTGTGTGTGACCACTGAGGTGTGCTTCATGTACAGTATCAAATCTGACAAGCAGGACGTCAACGCAGCTGCAGGTGAGCCAGTCACGTGACATGCTTTGTCCCTCTCAAAACAATCTGTCACTGTCAAAGTGTCTGTGTTTCATCGTAACTTCATGACATATGTTGTGTTTTCTGTTGTGTCCTGCAGAGATCCGCTACAGTCTGACTCTGGATGCTCTGCGTGCCAAAGCAAGGGCCTCATTTATCGACTCGGGCGATAAGAGTGATCGTACGATTACCAGGAGCTTCAACATCAAGGACAGAGAGAGAAAATGTGCACCTGTAACCTTCATGATCTCGGCAAGTACTCTGACCTTTGTGATGCACACGTTGGGTTAGTTATGGGTTCTGACCTGTAAGAAATAAACCACCAAAACCGCCAAAACGTTATTATTTTATGCACCGTGTCCACAAAACACAGTAGTCAGATCAACTGGATGACGACAAACTCTGAGACGTTCATTCATGAAAGTTATTTTCTTGGCTTGGAGATGTAAATGGTGTTTTTGAGCCAAAAAGGAGACAGGACAAAGCTGTGCGAAGTCATGTGCAGAGCAGGAGGACCTGGGTTCTAACGAGAAACAGACCCGTCCTGATCAAAGCGTGCACAGTACGGCCCCGCGCCGCTCGGGTGTGATGCATTATCTGTGAGCCAAGATTGAGAGATGGGAAGAGAGGGAGACAAAAGCAGAGAGAGGATGAAAGAAACGAGACAAAATGAGTTCCAGGTCGAGGGAGATTTCTCAGTTTGTAACGTTTCAACTACACCTACTGTCTCCTGCAATGTGACGTCGTGCACAACGCTTCTCATTCCTCTGATTCGCTGCCCCTGGGCGAGAGAAAGAGGAACTAATCAGTGGAAACAGCTGTTGTTGCTGTGTCATGCCGAGCAATGAATCCCTGCTCTGTTCTGCGGCGCCAGTCTGTGCACAGACTTCCCACAAACCTCCCGCGCGGAGAGGTCTCCGAGGGTCACGACACAAAAAGCTCCACGACTGTCTGTTTCACCTGAGTCCAACATGGACCAGACCCGAAACAAAACAAAAGCACGATCCATGTCCAGAAGAAGCGTCGAGCTCCGAGCCTGCGGAGGCAGCACGTGTTCCTCGCGTTGTACTCTTTGTCAGGTTCAATCAAACTTTGGCACACGCTCAAGAAACACTCGCACGTACGCCTCACCTGATACAACACAATACAACGCTGCTGCAATGACAACCACACGCCATGTTTTTCCAGTTATTCTGGTGGTGCCAGCATCAAGGCTCGAGGGATCCTGTGTCTGTCTGTTGTGCCACAACTTTAGATTTGGTAATATAATATTTCAGCGAACATTGAATGGACTGCCATGAACGTGTGTACAGACATGCATGGTGCCCAGAGGACCAGGAATACTCCTCCAGTGCCACCATGTTTTGAAATGCTTTGGTTATTGGATGGATACCCATTAAATGTCCCTCTCAGTCGGTCTGCTGCCAACCTCTTGGCTTCTCCAGCAAAGGAGGCTTCACAGATACTTATGTCGTTCTCAGAAATATCGTCGCTTTCGAAAAATCCTGATATCTTCGACTAACTCGAACGAAATGAGGCGAAACGTTATGTTGCATTCACTTGCTCCTCGGAGGGTCCCGTTTTCCCGATTTGGGAAATGTGTTCGGTGTGTTCATGGGCTTTAAATTATAATGTGAAACAACACGGACGCTGCAAAGAAGATGTGTTGTATTTAAAGTTTAAACAACACGTTGATGTCTCTTTATTTTCTTTATTTAAGTCTTTTTGTCCCCGACTTGTTATCAGGGTTCAATAAATAACCTTTACTAATCTAGGTCTCTCTATGCTGACAGCAACTATATGCTATACTTTTATTACTTTTACTATGTATATATACTTTTATTACTTTAAAGTTTCTTACCATCAACATGTTTCTGTGTAATATGGGTGCACCAACATTTGAGGGGGCGTTCAAAGTCATTTTCCAAATCGGGAACAATTATTTCGGATTCTTCCGACACCACATGAATGCAGCATTAACAGGAGATACAGGGTTGAGCGTGTGTGTACACACACACATAGGCCTGAGTAGGATTGTAGTGAAAACCTGTGTGTGGAGGATCTTTAAGTCCTTCTCTGCTAACTTCCTCTTTGTCCTCCAACCTTCACTCCTCTCCCTCCTCCGTCCTCCTCCGTCCTCCTCCGTCCTCCTCCGTCTGTCCCCTCTTCCTTTTCCAGGCCCGGCCGGACTTCCGAGACCCTCTCATGGTGTCTTTGGAGTTTGGACTCGCTGATGAAGACCAAGGCCCCGTCCTGGATGAAAACCTTCCCAGAGCCATCAATAAGACAGTAAGACAGTGTTTCATATCACATGTGAGAGTGTGTCGCAGCACTTTAAGCACAGACTGCAGATCACAGTAAGCAGAAGATTTAGTCACAGACAGGAAGGACTTGATCCTCGTCTTACACATCCTCCATCTGTCTTTATAATCCAAGAGGGAGAAGTGGCTCCTAACCCGCTGCTGTTACACCACATTAGCATCTGCAGCAGCTGACTGCCATCCTTCAGGGTTTCCTCGAGACTGCATTAGTGTTTCAACACCGCCGGTCAGGGCCGTCTTCCCACACTCCCACATGCATAGTTGCTCAAACAAGAAGGTCTCTAGATAACTGCTGCAATAAGGGATGTGTCCAGATAAAGAGGGAGAATATTACATGAGAACGATGTGTTCATGAGCCTCAACAACGCTCGCTGCACTCACACAAGCGAGGAAGCGTTGTGAAGACTTCTCCTGTTGGTATCCCAGGGAAGTCAAATCAAATCAAATCAAGTTTATTTATACAGCCAATATCACAAATTATACATTAGTCTCAGTGAGCTTTACAGCCTGTACAGGATACGACCCCCTCTGACCTCTGACCTCTGACCTCAGACCCTCACATCGCACAAGGAAAAACTCCCTAAAAGAAACCTCACAATTAAAGAGGAAATATGGAAGAAACCTCAGGGAGACTGAGGAGGATCCTCTATATATT
>CALSCE010008629.1:0-13782 GCA_943593645.1 Bovichtus variegatus
GTGAGCATATGTAAAACTAGCTAGATGTAATAATCACACTTCTACACCACGTAGGAAAGAACGCAGGCATAAGGTGAGTTGCGGATAGAGAGCACATCATCTGTATCGGGCCACACTCTGGTTTCCAGGGACGCCTGTAGCGTCCTTCTCAGGAGCTTGAATGCTGCGCATTGTGGTTCGGGTTCGCAATTGTCCATCGGGTCCTCGCCAAAATAATAAGCTTTGTTGAGGGGGCTTGCGTGTAGCATCTTGCACCTTGTTCAAGGGCGTGTTTGCAACAACGCGGTCCGAACATCGAAACCCTTTCGGGATCTCAATGCACAATGATTTATCCAGCTTCATCACGAATGCGGCGAGTATGTTTTTATCAGACCTATATCTGGTGTAGTCAACCGTGGAGGCGTGAAAGGGTTTCCATTGAGCGTGTATCATTCCAGGGCAGTAGTGAGTACACATATCGCTCGTGCAATCGTATTCCCCAACCGTCAACGCAAAACCCGCTGCGGCTTTGTCCTTGACACAGTCCGTTTTGCATGTTGCACGTGACTACTCTGATCCACACGTACGGAGCGTAACCGTGGGGTTTGTTGTTCATGACAGGGGAGCCAAGAGTGTATGCTGTCCAGGTAGCCGAAAGGAAGATTAGGATCATCATATTTAGACGGTGTGTGTTGTGAGCACTGTGGTGTCACCAGTGTTATGTTAAGGTTCTATAATAAGTTGTTATAGAAAAGTTAACACAGAGGACCGGTATCGGGTACCCGTTCGTTATCATAGTGTTTGTGTTTCATCAAAGATTGACACGTAGACACCAGACCAATAAATTGTTTAACTGCATCGTTGTGAACCTTAGCCACGTCTTGGTCCGGTACGAACAGAGGTCTACCCATGTGCGTTCCAACGCGGTTCATGATACGCATAGAGGCCTCGTTTGCCAGCGAGTATGATTTACTGATCAGGTCTACGGACATATTCTGTATCACTCCAACAATATTAGCGTCCCTCATGGGTGAGATGAACATTGATCTGAGCATCTGTGAATCTATGTTCGTAGGACTCAAGAAACCCCTTTACCTCATGGGGCTTGAGTACCTTTATAGAGTCCAGGGTATTCTTGTCTAGTTCGCACACGTGACAACTGTCGCTCTCATTATGGTACTGCACGTCGCGTATAGAGGGGTGTTCGTGGGCTGTTAGGTTCATGTACAGCATCGGGTACTGCTTTTGTATGAAGTGATCATTATCGCTGATATTGTGCATATCGCCATCCTGTTGCTCTCCAGGCTCAGGGAACATATGAAAGACTTCGTCTGTTGCCATTGCCGAGGAATACCCTCGGGTCGAGGTATCGGGATGACTGTTATGGCCCATGTTAAGCTTACTAATGGACACAGTCCATGTGTATCTCCGCGCGAAGCATGATCAGGACTGTGCCTATCGCAGGCGCTAATCTTAACAGGAGGCCGTTCGCCTGCATCTTCCCGGTCGGTCACGGTTCTCACTCTTTTATTTTTGAGCCCTCTTTGAAGGAGGTTACTTCGCATGCCTCCATGAGATGACGAACCAGAATTTGAAGAATGAGCTGTGTTCGAGTAAACTGTGTGGTCGTCCATCGTCAGTCGTAGGTGAACACGGGGACTTCACTAGGGCAAACGCGGATGGGTTTATCGAGTGCGATAGCTTCACAGTGTGCGGAGGACTTATCAGGTGGTGTTGCGACTTAGGTCAGGGCAGTCATTGTGTATTCCGTACGGGTACAAATAATATAATCGGCATAGTATGGTGCAAAGACGCCTCGGTTGCACCTGTGCAAGAGAGTGAGTTTGACGAAGTTAGGACTAGGGCGTACTTACGGGGGGTGTTCCGACTCACGTTGTCTGATGCTGTGGAACTATCGGAATTGATATCTGAGCTGACTCGCACACAGACGGGCGGCGGCGATCGCAACGTTCCATTCACTGGCACTCCTCCTTATTGCACCGTGGAGACCGTGAAACACATCTCCGGCTCTGCGCTCGGGAAATTGATCGAGTTCGACGAGGAGTTTGTGTGGGGGGATAATTTAATCTTCAACGCAAACACAGACCGGTCCGAGTCTGGTTCCTACTAGGAGTCAGATGTACAGATAACGGCGTGCTATACATTGGTGTATTCCGTGTTGACTAAGGATAAAATAGTCGCGATGGCATCGAATCTCGTAACAAACCTGACTGCGCAGGGGTCTAGAGTGGGACTGTTGTTCTGTACATGGAGGAGAGTGGAGATGTAGTGAAGATGGATACGAACGAGACACCTGTGTATTATCCCAGTAACCACGACATTAAAGACATTACACAGCAGTCTACCATGTCCGTGTTGAACAAACAGCAAGCCGGATACGCTGTACCCTCGTCCAGAGTGGGAAATTTGAACTCTTGTAGTTCTATTGCAGAATTTATATCAGTGGTTGTCACAAAGAAGTAACAGCCTCGCAACAGTGTAACTGCAATGTATCGGGTCATACAGCTTGTGTTGTTATATCATGCATTGAGTTCACATAATAAAGTCTTATACCGTGTAAGCAAACCTGATCTTGGTCTGATAATGTGTTGTGCTCACATAATAAACCCGTATAAAGCACACCGATGAAAACTGTCTACATAATGTAGTTATTTTACATTGTACACCGGATTAACGCGGTGGGTGGGTAAGTAAGCCACTAACGAGACACTGTACATTCTTGTACTGTGATTATATTACAGACTCTCAGTAAGCCCGTAGTTATTATACTATGGCATCCCAGAAGTCCCTATGTTCCTTGCTAAATGAACCAGCCGTCATTTCCCATCATTGCGACGAACGTTCGAGTCAGAGGAATTTGGTGAACGATCACTGCAATGTATCCGACCTGGTACTCCGGGGCTTGAACGGGTGTAGGGGACAATGGAATAACCTAGCGTTGGGTAATCTCGACTTCAAGTATGTACCTTCGCAACTTGTTACCTCGGTCAACCATAAGCCCGTGATTGGGGATGTATGTGTGCGACTCATGCCCATTCACCATCACGCGGATGAATTCTCCTCGATCGTGGACATGTACAACACGTATGTCGTGAAGGGGAGCCTTCTGATAGCCAAGCAGTGTATACACAGTTACACAGGCACTGAAGAGCTGAATATACCCGCGATCCCTATTCACACATTCGTTTCAGAGTGGAACAAGTCACTCCAACTGTTTTACGATATGATCAGGTGCGAAGGACTTGGAGGTGTTCAGACCCCCCATCAACGGCGCATGACCGTGGTAGGCAACGTCACTGAGGTTGCGCTCAAGAACGTGCCCATCCTCAGTGACCACCTCTGGTTCATGATACATTCTATTGTATCTAACCCTTCCCTAGTCAAGCAAGTCGTGCAACTGATAGGCTCCGTGGACTCGATGTCGGGTACGGTGTACCACACGGGCCAAGTCGAACATATAAATGTTCCGGGTGCTGATGCTTTGGGTAGTGCGAGATTGTACCTGATAGCGAGACCTGTATCATCCATTGGAAAGAAGGTCACCGTGCTGGGACACGAATCCGGTGCTACGCTAGGTCTCATCTGGGCCTCGGATGAGGAGGAGCTATACGACCATTTGCGTAACAGCAATGCCTGCCATTACATGCATATAGGTACACAATCGGGGAACTTTAGGTGCAACGGCTCTAGTGTGTGGCGCTATTATAACTACAGCGTGTTCAATAGAATGACCAGGATCGGACATGAACTCGTTTCCAGGTTCGGGAGTACTGGGCTAGCAGGTGACACAGGGGATTCGGCTAGAATGTTAAGGACAGTGTAGTCCTGCAATATCTTGACTTTAGGTGCACATTACAAAATACAGATAGGGTATTCTCATTATACATCAACTATAGTCGTATTCAGGTTATGCTACCTAGAAAGTCCTTACCCGATCAGGACTTGATCCTGTGTACGTATTTGAACAGGGCCATGACGAGCACAAATATTCACCCCTTGTACTTACCCCCCGTCGTATGTTGGATCAATCGAACGTGTTTGAGGATGCAGCATGTCAAGAGTGTCATTTACAATAGCTTCAAGATTATCTCAAGTATACTTGTTTTCACGACCGTGTTTGTGCACACACTCAGATTGTGGAACGTGTACTCATGGGGTCTACTGGGAACCCTGTGGTCGCTGTTGGTGTGCATCACCTTGATCGGCGGTTTTATTTTGGCCATCCTGAGCTCGGAGAGACAAAGTTCTCGCAGTGACACCGGGGTTTTCGTGGAACCAAACTTGTCATGTTCATATTATTCCTAACAACTTACATATACACATGGCTATACTACGAATTATGCGGAGGTACAGCAACCATCGTCTCGCCGTGGATTGACTGTTCAACTAAAAGAGGTCTGTCTTTGATGCCGATGCTGAAGTGAACAATTTTTGTCTTTATCTGGATTAATACGATCGGTGTCATCAGACTAATTCGAAGTAATTGAACTCATGTCATACTAACACAGTACCCGGTTATACTTTCTCTTCGTTTCCACCGTGTACCTATCGTATGGACTGATATATGGGGATATGACGTTAAGTAACTCGATCTGGTCCCTTGGCTACAAGGTGGTGTTCTTTCTAGCGACCGTCAAGTCCGTAATATCATAAGTCAGCATGGAACTGAACACACTACTCCAGGTGACCAGGCAGCTGCAGTATTCGGCTCTCTCCACTGCTAGTAAAGGCGAAGTGCTCGCGCAATATAAAGAAGATAAGATGTGTGACCCGGACCCCGAGGAACACTACAGTAGAAGAGCCTTGGGACATTACGAACAGATAATATTTACCCTGCACGATCGCTACAACCCGGCTCCTGTCTTCTGGTGCACACTCATGGGAACTCTGGTCCTCTATAACACAGTTCATCTCGCTCTGGCTCCCTTATCGTATACATTACCTTTGTTCTTCGGCACACCGGCTTGCGTGCTCTACTGGGGAGCTATAAGAGCAAGCCAATTGATGCTAAACTGACCACGTTTGCGTATTTCCATTTTATTAAGTAACCGAACACTTGTCACACCACGGATACCTACAGATATGACCGTTCCTGAATTGCTAAGGTACACCGAGCTCAACTCAACTCAACTCACTTGTGCTTCATTAGGAAAACGTCTGTATCGCTGTACGAGCATTATCATATGCGCACTAGTCCTATTGAACATTATCCTGTGGTTTACCAAACTGTGTTTCTATAGCAGTTCCTTAGTTCAGTGACCAGATGGGTTCTCGATTAGGCATGCATCATTACAAGAAGGGATGGTGGATGACCCTTTTGAAAGACAAGTCCTATGAACGGTTACAAGACGACGCGTCTTCCCGATATCAATTATCACCGAGAGACACGTGGGAAGACTGAACCAGGCTAGTGGTGAGCCCTCAACGCATTACTGATGGATGAGTATCGGAACTATAAACCATGTCAGCCCCCCCCTCCGCTGATAACATAGAAGAGCCGATCGAAGCCGGGCCAGTTCCTGTATTTACCATTCAAACATCAATCCTTCATCCCATTCCCGTAACTAAAACTGAGTGTTATAATAAAAAGATCAAGGCAGCAAAGGAGGACAGTTCCCAACGCACACGTGACGGTGATAAGCAGAAAAAGTATAAGAAACCAAATGCGTTGCCATATCTAAACCCTGTGCGCTTAGAGTACAGTGACCTTGATATACTGTGATCTCATGTATGTTCTTGACTATAACCAATTATTGTTATTCACCTGTATTGTTGGAAAGGATGCATAATAAACAATATTCATTGACACGAACATAGGTGTTAAAGACTCTGGGTTTTATTGTACATGGCTATTATTATGAGTACATATTTCCACACACAAAACTACAACCAATGATTGAATGATTGAACTACAATACAAGGTATACGTTTAGAGTAGGGATCCTCACAAAAGCCATCGGTTTACGTTAAGCTGGGCCATGAACCTCTCGCCTGTCTTGATTGTACTGATGTTATAACCGTTGCAGGCCCGTATCACCTGCCCCCTCGCGAATCCTTGTACGCTTTCCACGATGTTCATCGCATGCATCACGATGGTCCTCAGGAACATTTTGACACTATCCTGCTCCACGATGGCGCTAATGTTTGCCATATTGAAGTCATCATTCACGGCAGCGGCAGCTGCCACTCTCGTCCCATTATTGATGTTTTGATACCCGGCCCCGTTGGCTAATAGTGTCATCATCGACAGGGTACTCTGGGACGTGTAAGGTGATATCAGTTGACACATGTCCAAGTCACCATGTTCACCGTGCCTAATAGCTTGTATCACCTCCTCCACAGGATCCCCCCCGGTCTCACAGTTCACTCTCCTAGTGGCAAGTAAACCTCCCCATATTCCGTTGTTGACGGATCTGTGGTAGCCTGGGTTCAGTTGCACCTCATGCTGAGCGGTGATGTTGTCTTTGTTAGGTAGCTGCACTGTGAACCGGTCTCCCTGTTTCAGAGATTCACAGCCCGTGTTGATTAACTCCACTTCGTACAGATGCGGACTGTTCAGAAACGGTCTATGTACAATAGAGCTGCTTGTAGCGCACACAGCGACATCCTTTAGGTTCCTTATGAAGTCAGTGCTCAAGCCGTGGAGTGTAGGCACGTACGAAACAGCATCCTTGACAAAGTGGAACAGTCCACCGGGTAGGTAGTTCCTAGAAGACTCGTATTTGTAACACCCTTAGGGCACATAGGGTGTACCGGTTCTATGCTCGCTCAGTGTGTGTGTGTATGTACGAATAGGTTGGTGTACTCTGGTGGATGACATGTTTGCCTGCTACCTATAATGGGATGATTGTGTGTGTGCACTAGAGTCTTGATGGGGAGTGTGCTAGTATGACAACCTGACACTCAATTGCGGAATATAACTTCTTCTACACGAGCTGAATGTTGGCAGGTTGGAGCGTACGGTATGTTGGGATGTTTGAGTACAAGTGCTACGGCCGTGAGTAGTTCCAGGAGAATAGGTGCGTCGTCACTGTTGAGCCTGATCAACCTGAACGTAAGTGCGTTAAGATTTGCATCCGAAAGTACGCCGAACGTTCGTGAGAACCAAGGGCACCAACGTAGAATAATGTACGAATTCAGATCGTCCTGGAACGAGGGACTCATCCTGATCACGAGTAAAGCTCAGAGTGTTGATTAATAACGGTATTCGGTAAGGCTTATGCTCGTACGCCTTAGAGAGTTCCTCGAGTGATTTGGATGATGTGAACGCTATCAACTCCTCCAACGTTACCTCGTGCCACATAGCGTCCCTGTCCATGGTCTAGCACTTGTATTACAGCCGGAGTTAACGTCCCCGATGTCAGCTCGAAGTGTGAACATAGACTTAGATTTGGTGTATATGTATGTCTGACAAAGTGAGCATGTGTCATGATGAATAGTTCATCTCTACCCTCTTGCGATACGCTACCAATTTGTGATTGTAGAACTCTACGAACCCCACCGTTTCTGCGAAGTTGCAGTTGGTCATCTGCAGGTCTTCTCTTTTTACTACCCTTGTGAGCACAACGTACACCGAGGGTTTTATAGGTGACATGGCGAAACACCTGGGAGGGTGGTATAACAACCCACCGCGCATGGTGCAGCCTTGACAATCGTATGTGTTCATAGCAAACATTCAGGCGAGGGGGTGAGTGGTCACGGTCCAGTTCATGTACTTCCACACAGACGGACTGACCTTGTACAAGGTACCACTCTGATCACCCCTCACGTAGAACTCGTTGAATTGTGTCTCTCGTTTGAAACGTATATGTTGCACTACCCCTTCCGTGTCCACGATGGTAGGACGTTGCTGATAAGTTACCACTTGAGCACTCGCCAATGCACGTGATGAGAAGGGTTTCATTTGGTTTGCCACCTGTATCCCATTCAGGTCCATGTGCCAAATCATCCTCACTCTGCAGCCTATCCAGAGCTTGTCCACCGTCAGATAATCCCTTTCAGTTGAGCGAATCCCCTTATAGTATTTGGGCACCGAGAATATCTTAGGTAGCGTCTGGGCGGCCTGTTTCAACACATCGTACCACGCGTTAGGTCCTTTGCAGGATACCCTGCTCCAAGCTACGCTCAGAAATTTGTCTCCAACCTGGGTGTTACTCGTGACTTTGTTCATGTAAGCAGCGGTGTATGCCAGCTGCTGTTTGTCCTGATGGAATACTTGTACTTTCTGGGGTTGAAAATCGGGGTACATTACATCGCTTCTGTACAGACACTTGACTCTTGAAAATACGCAAAGATTCCTCCGTGACCGTGTTGAACTGAAGGTATGTCTCAGCCTCCGCGTATCCCGGGTCTTTGAATTGTCGCCTGTTGACAAAGAGCGGGGTCGAACAAGAGAGGAGCTCCTCGAAACGCTCGGTTTCCCAAATACGCAGGTTAGAGCCCACAGGCTGTAGCTGTGACACACTACCCGCGAAGACTATCAGCGGACCCTTGCCAGGTCCATAGAAGAGTGTCATGCAGCATATCATCCTCTCAAGTAGCCCTACGTTCATCAGACCATACTCATCAACTATCAGCACGTTCACTCCCAAAAATGGAGGGGCATTCTCCATAGGGGTTACGTCTCCGGGACACTTTGCCACCCTCATCCGTTGAAGTAATTTACTACACACAGCACACGACTCCGGTCTTAGCTTTCGACATGAGTGTCGTGTATTTGCTGTGTCCTGTTCAGGGGGCATGTCGGCCTGGTACAATGTCTTGAAGTAGTAAGCGGAGGTACGGTACACTTCCCCGTACCTCCGCGTAAATTCGCCAAGTGAAAGCTTCTCGTCCAAGAGTTCCTTTTTGAAACCCATCACGTTGTGGAACGTGTACACGTGGTCCAGCGCACATGACTCCATCAAAGTACTGGCTGCCTTGTTGGTCATAGTGCTCACAGTCACACTGATGTTCATGCTCCGTAGCTTTTTCTCCAGTAGTGCTATAGCATATGACTTTCCACAGCCAGCGTCTCCGCTCAGCAGGACTACCTTGATATCCTCACCCCGTTCCATGTGCAACTTGACCATCTTCCTCACCCATTGTTCCTGACAGTACCTAGACATGGCCAACATTGCGTTTGTTCTCAGGTCACAGGTCTCCTCTCTGCATCTTCTCTTACCCTCAGAACTCACACCCAGCAAAGCATCTCTGTCTGTGATCATGTTTACGCAGAAGATCCATCAACTATATAGCCCTGCTCTAGCTGCTTCGTTTTTATGTACAGCGTTTAGACACAAATGGTCAAATAACAACCCAGTTTCAAGAAACTCTAGTGTGACCGGTTGTGAGTCTTGTCTTATCAAGATGGTGTACGTGGGGTATCCTGACCAGCCAACACTCTGTGGTCAATTTTTATATACGCAGTGTTAGAGCGCGGTTGTATGGTTGGACCAAGGTGAATCAAATAACACACGTTTTTCAACGGGTCCTAGTGCCCCAGGTAGTACTTTAGAATTATGAAGACTATCTCGCTGGTTATTTGAATACAGAGGGTTTCTCCCTTGCTTACCCTGACTATCCAGACCTCTGCGTTTCATGAACGTCAAGAGGGATCGGTCCAGTCCAAGAGGATCGTCACGGGCTATACGGTTTGCAGCATTGTTTACTACTGAGCTACTGACACGAGGAGGGACTTCGATTCCCTCCAGTACAGAACGCAGTGCTGTGTTCCTGACAGAATGGGACCCCGTGTGCGCTTCACTTTGGTCCATAATTAAGCCTGCGTTGAGCGGTACGTACATAACACCTTGCTCTTTCCGTACCCTTAGAGCTCTCTCGCGTACACACATGAAAGCCTCAGCTGCTTGCGAGACCGTGTGCCCCGTATTCAAACAGTAACCACGCAAGGTCCTTAGTGTCTACCCTCGGGGTAGACTTATATGTGTTCCCGTGTACATAGGCATTACATAAACCAAAGTGTTTAGCGTACCATTCCGGTTCCCACAGAGAGAGCTTGATGTTTATATTCTCTAACAGCACACTGAACCCAGTGGCCAATTTATCGCCTACTCTCATTTCAAACAACTTATGTAATACACCAACTGGGGTCACAGATTGCCCGGGTTTAAACATACGATCTTCCGGTAGCGAGACCGCGAGGTAATGTCTCCCTACCCAGTCTAGGTGAGGGTGTGAGTCTTCCTGGCCGTGTGCATCACCAGTCAATCCCACACGAGTATCAACCCTGGTATTCTGGATCTCTGATAGCCTAATCCTCAACGCTTCGCCTTCTTTACATGCTTCGTCGAGAGCCTGTCTTGTATCCTCTAGCTCCCGTTTACACAAGCCAAGCTCCTATAGTGTGGTCATGTGGGCATCGCTCATAGCCACCGTACATGCACCGGGTGCACTACAGTGTTCCACGCATTTTGAATCCAACACAGGTTTCTCACAAAGACTCACGATCCTCTGTTCACGCTCGAAATCCAGAGACTTTCTGAGTTCCAGAAGTTCACGTTTCAAGCTCTCTATCATCTTGACATTACTGTTATCCTTGCTTTGACTGGACGAGTCGTCTCGGTCCCTCTTTCTGCACAGTGATGAACTACTGCGCGTGGAAGGCATGATCCGAGTTGCCTGGTTCCTAGTGTAACAACAATTAATCACATACAGATGTAATGAGTGTTGAAAGAAAGAGAACAACCCGCATACAAGGAATATACTGAAAGCTCTTTATTCAGTTTCATAATCATGACAGTGAAATACATATAACATAAACACACAACATATCGAGTGAGATGTATAACAGGAGGGAATGGTGCTGGTCTGAGATGAAAGCATGCCACTCGGTCATCGGTCCTTGGTTGTCCTCTGGGTGAACTAGGATATTTGTACGGGATTACGAGAATTCTTGGCTGTTCCTTTAGGTGCTATGGTGTGTATATCGTAGTGTATATTGTGCTCCAGTATAACAACCGAGTATCGTTGGGCAAGGCTTTCCGGTATGAATGTAGGTAGTTGATTAAAGCAAGTGATCACCTGTTGTGTCCCAGTCCCATTTTGGTTAAACTGTTATACACTTGCCTTAGGATGAAGTTAATAGAGTAATGGAAATAAACCGGTTGAGTCTAAGGTGTTGTGATATTATGTGTGTGTAAGAGCAAGTGGTTGGGTCTAGTTATATTATGTAGCTGTAAGGGTCGTATGGACCATTGGGACCAGGTTCGGGTTATATAGTTAACTAACGGGAGTGGCGCGTAGGACTCATGCACACCGTGCTTATGGCTATCCTCCTCGCGAACAGCGTCAAGGTCCCCGTGATCTATAACTAAAAAGTAATCACTCGAGTGGACCTCCAGGTCGCATCGAAATCGCTAGCTTCTCCTTGGTAGTTCTCTTGTCTTCGTTGAAAAGTATATTTCTGTAACACAAGTCATTTGGGTCCAACCAAGTGCTTTGTGTGCTCTTTGTGGATGTGTGAATGGACTCGACCCTCATGTTCACACACATAGGAGCAAGACAATTGAGCACTTGTGAGCAGAAACAGTTCAGCCACGGAAACTTGTTGCGTATACTCCTAGAGATCGTGGGTCTATAACAACTACGGATCGTAACCAGGTTGGTACCAGGTCTGACTATCACCAGGTATGAAGCGGAGCGCTCTGCCATACTTGGGTACGTGAGGGAGAACATCACCCACGTCAACCATAGTTGCGTATTGTATCTCCACAAGGTGGCCTGGTCTAGAATGTCATTGTTTCTGGTCTTGAGCTCCAGCAGCGCTATCGTGTCCTGTACGGTATCGTGAGCCACCATGTCGACCTCTGTGTAGAAGCCCCATGTGTCACGGATAGACTTGCAACCTCGGATACACTTATTGTGGTAGGTATAGTGACCGGGCACGCTGAACTTATCGGGCGTGGGGATACCGGCTACATTAAGCCCTGCGCATATTGGTGCGAGATGAAGAGCTTTGAGTTGCGTGAGAACGAGACGTGAGACGGGGCCTACTTCGTGCCTAGTCTTCTTTCCGTTGAACACGTACTTGCACTGTGCATCTACCCTAACGCCTATACAGGTGGACATACGGGTCCTATCCCACAGGCGTCTGCATGCTTCGAGACTCAGTGCTTTAGACTTGACTAGCTGCAGCAACAATCTCTTGAATGCAAAACATTTGGAATCGGGCGCGTTCAGGTTCCTTACGTACTTGAGTACCCACTCCAGGGAACTGTTAGGGTTCGTGTTTAGGTCTCTTGATCCTAGTGAACAGATCCATGGTTATCATGTTGTGTCCACGCGACCGGCGCCTGTGGCACACGATGGAGCCTAGGATTCTGGTGATACCCTGAACCTTGTACCAACGATGGTCGACTGTGGACTTTGCGCACAGAATACCGCTGGAGCCTCGGAATTGAATCGTAGGATCTTGGAGCTTCATTGTATTAAATGTTTTAGGGTTGATATCTCACTATGAGGACTCAACCGTACTAGAGTGAGCGAGACTGTTAAAGTCAACAAGTTATTATATAACGTAAGGAAGGAAGGAAGGAAGGAAGGAAGGATCTGCAAATTTCAGAAATGAATCGCAAGAAAATGTCTTTGGGAGGATTGGATTTGCTGATATCCGCGAGTAAAGATGTGTTTAATAACAGAATGACAAGCGTTCCTAACATCGGAATGTTGAGCGCATCCCGTTTCAAAGGTAAACTGGGAGCCGCGATCGCTGTCATAACCTCTCTGATTGTGGGGTTCCTGACCATCCCTAACAACATACTGTACTTTATCGACAATAAACACGGTGTGAGGAACATCTGCGAGTATATCGATACAAACGAGCGAGATGACATATTGTCCAACAGCAAACCTGAATACTATGCGTACATCCACGCAGGGGTGGCCCTCATCGTCCTTGGGTGTCTGGCTATGGTTGTGAGTATAGTGCTAAGCTATTTTGCGGCAAAGAGCAAAGAAAGAATGGACGAGAGTGATGCGTACAGAGGACACGATCGTAGCGGCAGCACAAGGACCGTGCTCACATGTCTCATCATGATGAGCATTGAGCTATTCATGGCTGTGATCGCAGGATGTATGGAGTTACTATACCGACCTCTTATCCACGACCAACAGCGTATGCATAACACGGAGTGTGCCATCGCGGTGTTTAATGTCATAATATACATCATGTACGTCGCGACCATGGTGTTGACCTCGACCATACTAAAGGGGAAGTACGAGCGGATCCCCCTCGATATTCATAGGGACATTCCGGAATCTGTGACCGTTCCGTCTTCCGCTCGAGATTATAGAGTCAAGAACACGTACAATTCACAGTCGAGCTACATGTAAACGAAACAACCAAATGACTATTATATTGACACATCAGGACCACAAGTGTCACTTGAACTTATGTACAAGACTCGGAAAGCCAAGTCCGGGTGGGTGCGTTCAAATGACATGTGACCTGTGGGATCCCTTCATACCTTGACATGCATGTCTCTGATAGAAATGTATTTGTGTATATAACAACTGTACCACATATGTGAATAAAAAAGACAATGAACAAGATTATAAGATCATCCGCTCTCACTTTATTGACCACTTAGATGTAATTCACTGCCATGCCACCGTTACAACTGTAGTACCACCATTGGATCGTTGCAGATGGGACAACAGTAGACCTTATCTAGATAGTCATCGCTGATGAAGGGGTATAAGCAGCATCCTATCAGACACCTAGTGAATGAGAGAAAGTATAGCGTTAACACTTCATGATGAGAAACAAATCATCCAATATAT
>CALSCE010008653.1:10589-21980 GCA_943593645.1 Bovichtus variegatus
AGGAGTTTACACACAGGGAGGAGTTTACACACAGGGAGGAGTTTACAAACAGGGAGGAGTTTACACATAGGGAGGAGTTCACTCACAGGGAGGAGTTTACACACAGGGAGGTTTTTACACACAGGGAGGTTTTTACACACAGGGAGGAGTTCACTCACAGGGAGGAGTTTACACACAGGGAGGAGTTCACACTTTCCCCATTCATGACCACAGTCTCTATAATGACAGTTAGACTTGTTCAGTGACTAAGAATATATCTGATGAGCTTCTTCTCGACTTGGCCTCTTTCTTTTGCTTGCAGACATAAACATATGTTTTAGTTGTGTAATTTTGAAGACTCATGCTTAATTAGCCCGCGCTAACTAGCTATGTTACATAATGAAACGCAGGCCGCGTTGTGAAAGGCAAGTTCAAAGCCGCAAAACAATAATAATATATAATTAGCAAAAAACAACATTATTGCTCTTGGTCCAAACAGACTAATACAGAGCTCATCAAATAACCGGTTATAAAAGTCCCATCAGCTCTAACACTCAAGCATGTTTACATACTGAGCATAGTACTGACATGTGATCGCCCACTTTCATTTGTAATTTGAGTTTAATACAAGCTAAATGTATAAAATCTTAAAGTAGACTATAGCGTTGTCTTTCCTCCACCCTGGTGACACGGTGTAATGTTCCCTCTGAAGTCTACACTCTCGTGTGTAACCACCCACACACTACGAGAAATCAAAACGGCAAACATATATACACATATATATTGATACACACACACACACTTATGAGCTAACCCGATTAATCAGCCATAAAGTTAAAGCGGCCGTTTGAAGATCCACAATGATGCAGTGCAGCAGTCACACGATGTAATAAACGTCACCTTGTTTTATGCCTTGTTGTTCGCTCACTGTGTGTCTGCTCGTGTGAAACACGTGGGCCTTTCTGCACATTGTCCCTTTATGCTTCTTTTTTTCTTACTGTATGTTGTTTGTGTGATGGCAGCTGGAAAAGCATAGCATAGCATAGCATAGCATGATATAGTAATAGTGGCCGTCAAGTTAGCAACTATAAATGCATTTTTTTGCCCTGAAATGAATTTGCTGTGTGACATTGCATTAGCTTAATCTCTCATCTGGCAACCGAGCGGCAAACCAATCGCTTTTAATCATACACTGCCAGGATGTTTGCTATCGGCCTGCATTTAGCCTGTCTAAACATTGGAAAACATTATTCCAGAGACAAACACAAACGCACACACACATCCTCTTATCAGTTTGTAGTGTAGCTGCAAATCTGCCTCGTAATTCTACAAGTTAACAACTCCAGTCAAGACACATTTTAAAAATGCCAAGGGACGAGCGTCATTCCTCAAAAGGCCTCTTTTACCTCCTGCCTCCTTCCTTCCTTGAACAACTTATATTGATTGATAAGATGAGATACAATAACAAGGAGAACTAATCTTGCTCACGAACATCTAATCATGTTGCATGACACCAGGCCATTGTGTGGCAGGAGGATCACATGCTCATTCCACCACCTGGGTGTTGACACATGTATAATGTGACAAAGCAGCTTCTTTCAGCACTTTAAAAACAGAGATGTTAGCAATTAGCCGTAGTTTGGTTCAATTGTATGAACTTTAAAGTGTGAAACCCACAGTTTCATTTCATTCCGCCAGCTGAAAATGTACCGAAATGGACAAAGAGAGCAGGAGAGAAGGAGGACCCAGTACACAGACAATGAAAAGAGATGCAGACGAAAGCAGTAATTTAAAAAATAAGAATAAAAAAAAGCACAGAAATTGGTTTGGCCTATTCGCAGCTTTTGTACTTGCAGGATTCTTGCTGTTCTGAGTCTGTTTCCTCAAGGTTGTTTGCACTTATTGTCAGTCGCTTTGGACAAAAGCGTCAGCTAATTGAAAAAAAAAAAAATAAACAATGAGTAGAAGAAGAGAGGGAGGAAAAAGAAAAGGGTGTTCGTTAGAGCAGGACTGCCACTGGTTCACATCTGTGTCGTTTCCTCTGGCGTCCCATGACGTCACGCTTTCTAACCTTTAGCTTTGCTCAGCATGTATGCTTTACTTCAGCATCGCTCTACCTCATATGCATACAGCTGCACACACACACACACACACATCTTGGAGCTGCCCAGAGCAACCTCTGTGTTCCTCTGTAGCGTTCGAGGATCAAATGCTTTGCTTGAGGTCATCTGTGAGGCTGCAAGAGTGGAACATGTTTCTAATTCACTCCATTTGATGTTGCTCGCAGGATTCAGGACTTCTTCTCTAACCTTTAGTCTCTGCTTCCCCCCAGATTCTGCCTTTACCGTATGCGGACCGTACAAACGGCGCTAATGTTTAGTTCTTTTAGTCACACCTTGTATGAAAGCTGCGTACAGCCACGAAGACACACGAGAGTTTCTTTTGCTTTCTCATCAAAGCTGATTACGTCCGTCAATCTTGTTTTGATTTCTCACGAGGTAAGAAAACGCTCCTTCACGGCCAATATCCTGGTTTTATTGTGCCACTGCAGCGCTGCCTCGCTGCCTTTCCCCCCGGGGGAGATAAGCAAACACTGTTCATCTGTAATATGGCTTCTTGGTGAAAGAGGAGAGATGAAAATCCAGCGTGTAAGAGGCTGATTTAACACTGCACAAAACGCACTGCAGCGACCCACAAAAGACAGTGTGTGATGCATTTCACCTCCTCGCTGTGTGTGTGTGTTGTAAAGGAGCTAAAACCTCCATTGTGAGAGCTTTGAGCTGCTTGTTGTGAGCCAGGCATCGTGCAGGATGCACATCACTGCCTCACCGTAGAGAACCTCTGACAAATGTTTGGCTGAAATCATTACATCGTCTGTGCGAGTTTATTGGAGTGCAAGAAACTGAACAAACCTACACTGCACATTAGCTCAGGGGGTCTGCCTGTTACATTACAGCTCTACTGTTCAGGCCCAGAGGTCCATGTCTGGCCTCAGGTCACGTCAACTCAGCTGGACGTGGAAAAGCTCTCAGCTGCACCGTCTCTGGTCTCTGATGAAGGTCACCCCCACTGAGCGCTTTTTCCTGTAACTATATTCTTTGCTTCGGTGCAAAAAGAAAGAGACGACAGCACAGAACAACGTTTGCTTCATCTTTACTGGACGGGGTTTGATACACGGCAGCATACAAAGAAAGATGAGAATCACAGGAAGGTGAAAGACACCAACATTCAATATATTATATTTTGTTTTACGACTACAGTTCATACAGATTGAGATAACGCTCTCTGAAGATAACTTTTATGTTATGCACTTGGTAATGTTTGGGCAAATCTCCCAATATTGCACCAAGGAGACGTGTGCGTATCCAGCAAACACTCCTTAGGTTTACATGACTGGAAGTCAGAATTAAATCACAAGCCTCCAGGTTAAAGTCAAACTGAACCATTTCAGTAACTGAATCACGACTTCCCAGGAAGTTAATCGCCAGTCACGCAGGCAGCGCTGCATTTTATCTGCTTCAATGACACAGAACTGCTTTTGGAATTTGGACAAATTGTCCCACGGAAATTATAAACCCATAAAACCTTCCTCTTCTGTCTTTTCTGTCGTTCCTTTTTGAATAGAGAGAGAAGGCAGAACTCCTTCAACAGCTTGTCCAATCGAGAGCAGAAATTTAAATAAAAATCGCAGCTTTGCTCATTGCGCACTTTTAAATGCACAAAGTACCAACTGTGAAGTCTGGCATCACTTGTGGGAATGGAGCTTTTTAGCAGTGTACCTTCCCCCTCCATATGCTCCAAACACAACCTAGCAATTATATGCAAACCTCAAAGCTAACCTTAGAACAGTATCCGGGGACGCGCTCGCGGCTCCCAGCCAGCGTGCACCCAGCCTGGAGACACGCCTGCTCTGCAAACCCTCCATCATGATGGAAAAGCCCTCTGGTTGAAACCGCTTCACGTGTGTGGAGCAAGGAAAGAGAGGGAAGTACCACTTATTCTACGTAAACATGATGAGCATTTACCCGGTGTTCAGGCTAAATCCCTGTGAGAATGCAGATAGTGCCACAGAAGGAAGTTTACTTTCAGTCCAATGTGCTATAATACATAGTTCTTAAGTATTCCTAAAAGTTATTCTCATACACTGTGTTTGCACACAAAACTTGCCTTCCCCCCTTCATTTCGCACTATGAGATCGCATTGAATGCACCGTAAAACTGGGTCTCCAACAAAGCAGAGCGCAGAGCTGCAGATTATCTGCAGAGCGCTGCCTGATGTTACCAGTTCAGGATCACAGTGTCTCCGTCTCCTCGTTGCACATTGTGCTCAACGTCTACTCATGTGGAGCGAAAGAGTAAAATGTATTCTGTATTCTTAGCTTTGGTGTGTTTCCATCAATACTTTTAGGCAACAAATCAAGGCTAATGCAGTGAATGCACATCGGTACAACCAATAATAACGCTCGTTTAATTTAATCTCAGAAAAAGAGATTGTGTATAAAGCTCTGCACAGGGCCAAATCTGTAGCAGCATAAATTAATTATGGATTAAGTGCTATTATAGCCGCACCAATCCTTACATTTGTAATGTCAGTAATAAGGTTAACCAGGTGAATATTTTAAGATGTGTCACTAAGTCCCCTACTCTACATTCTAAAGAGAAAATCACATGTTCTCTGTTAGTATAATACGATTACTTTGACATTACACCAGATGAAAAATATAGAGCATTTAAACTCGAGATGTTACTTTATACCTTTGCAGAACAGACTTCTTCTCCCTGTAAAACATTAAGAACAATCATAATAATCTGTGTGAGTATTATGTACGTAACTGTACCTATTTCCAACAATGAAGTGAGCAGCTGTAGGTTTTGTTAACTGTGTAGTACGGATCGTTCTTTTCTGTCTATGTGCAGGTCACTGCTTCAGGCTGAGCCAGCAGGCGCTCACCTGCATGTCCCCTCCGAGGACAGAGGCGTCTCTGCATTAGTCTGTCTGTCCTTCCACCTGGGATCAGTGTGTTTCTTCTGAAAACAAAAGCTTAGAGGAGCACAGGATCCTCTCATCACAGCAGACGCGTCACACACTGTCCTGAGTGCATTTGTATCTGTATCTGTATCTGTGTCTGCATCTGTATCTGTATCTGCATCTGTATCTGTGTTGTGTAAGCTGATGTGGAACACAAGCGTAAGCCACATTTCCACTCCTGTGTTCTGGCTTCATGCCTGATCCCTCATCATGTGGACTTCAGCATTACTGTTTTTTGCTTTGCAATAAAAAAAAAAAAAAAAACAACCTATATATTCAATTTAACAAAAAACCCAGAAATCAAATCAAACAAATCCCATCCGCCTAATAAAACAGAGTGTAAGTGTAGCCAGTACAGAGAAGACGCTCAGACTGCCTACCCATCCACACTGCACTGCCCGGGAGTCGCCGCTGGCGCCGAGCGCAACGTACCGGCTGCGACTTCGGACAGAAAGCACTTGGATGAGCTTCCCTTCCACCCTGCTGCTTCAGCCCCTCTTTGTTCGTGAGATCAAGAGCGGGGGGGAGAATAAGGACAGAGGAAGCTAGTTTGATGTCAAGAAGTATTTTCTTTTTTCTGTACATCCCTTTAAAGTGTGTGTGTGTGTGTGTGTGTGTGTGTGACGCAGTGTCTCTCAAACACCATCTGCCTGTTTGTACCAATCCAGCGCAGCAGAGTTCTCACAGCACATAGCTGCACATACAAGCACAGGCTGCGCGTATGACATATGCAAGCAAAAGCACCCCCACTCTTGCACCCACCCACACACACATACACACACACACATACACACACACACACACCCTGCCTACTGGAGTGTAACCATGGAAACGGAGCGCCAGCTCAATAGGGGTTGTGATGGAGGATGCAGAGGAGAGGAAGTGTGTTCACCTCCAGTCATACATCCATCCGTCACACAGTAAAACACTTTCTGTTAATCAATATAGAAATAAAATAAAATAAATATCAATGTAATAATATTCATATATTAAAATGTATGTGTAGTGATTTTTTTTCCCCCTTGTTTTTAGCGGCAATACACATTTTTACATAGCTTATAATGATGCCTTCTGCATGAATCAGTTGCAAGAGAGGTTTTGTGGTGTTGTTATCGGCAGCCGCTGCAGCTCGTGTGCACGTGTTCTGTTGTGTAGCACAACTAATGTGTTGTAATGTCGGCCACAATTAGCCTTTACGGTCCCTAACCCTAACCCTAGGCTAAATGAGCCCAGGTTAACAAGTCCCGCTGCCTTACATATACTTCCACTGGCAAACAGCTGAGTAGAAAACCAGCTTATACATTACAATAGTGCTGTAATTAATTATCCATAAGTCTTATTCATCAAAACAAAAACACAGCACAATGCTTTCCCTCTGAAGCAGCACGGGTTCAACTACAAACACAGAATAAATCCGTTAATGTACGCAGTAGTTATGCATTAGCCATCAAGATTGGATTTGATTCTCTAACTAAAGTGTGACTATAAACGTGTCTGTTTTATAGCTCAGCAGAAACATAGAGTCACAGACACAGCACTCAAACAGGCTATAAAGCAACTCCATATAAAGTGCATGACTCTCACAGCCATGATGAGTCTGATTCATACACTACATTGTAAACTCTTGGCAGCAACATGACCTATTTACTACAGCTTTATTAAATATTGAAGCTGTGACATTCAAGGTTCGCCGGCTTGGAAGAACATGGATCTTCAGTGCGACGAGGTCACTTCCCCGAGGATGACGGACAGGCTTCCCAAAGAAAGTGTTCAGCAGCGGTGAGGAGGCAGCTTCAGCCAGAATATATTGTTTTTTATTCCTAAATATTAACATTTTACTTCAATGTTTTCATTTGATATGTCAGCAGAAGTTTCCCACCTGCTCTGACTCTGGACTTACTCTCTTGTACTTAAAGTATCGGGGACGGAAAACACGTAATTTCTGCAAAGGTAGTTCAAACCCAGTGAAGGGAAAAGCTCTTGTCCCGGTCTCATCATCACTGCTGAGGTGCCCGTGAGCAAGCAAATGAACCACCAGTGCTCCAGTGGGGCCGCTCTGTATCCAGCAGCGTACTGATGTAGAGCAGTGCTGCAAACCCAGAATAAACACAGTCACATACTAAATGCCAGCCACTGTTTCTGCACATGAACTGCCTTCTCTGTGCACACACTTGGGACACGAGTTCAACTCTAAATATTACGTTTTCTCCCTGACCACAGCTGCACAGAAACAATCCGACACGCGATTCATTTCATTTCTTGGTCGCGCCTTTGCGTGTTTTGGTGAGTCACCGTCACCAAGAACTCAGCAATTACAGCCTTTTGATAATGAATTTGAGCTCTTATAAATGCATGCAGCTGCGTTTTCGCGTGGGCTGTAATATGTAATGCTAGAATAATATTTTCAGATCCTCAGCCCACCTCCGCATCTCTCCCTCGTTCTTTGTGAGCGCTACAGGTGGAGGAGAGCGTCAGCCACACAGAACGCATGTAGGCGAGCGAGGGGGCGATCGCTGCCATCATCTTCACATGTAGGAATCTGTCACATGGCTGAAGACAGAAGGATGAGGGGGCAGAATAGTGACAAAAGAGAGAGCGGGTACACCAAAAAAAACAAGATTAAAATGCCATGTCAGTCGGTGAAGCTGGTGAAAATGTCAGTAAATGTTCCCGGTTCTGACATGTGTCAGACTCCTGACCTACTAAAGCCTTCACCATCCCCTGAAGTTGCTTATTCTGAAGATTCTTATACCTTACGCAAACTGCTGAGTTACCAAGAACTGCTTCGCTTAAAATACCAGGAAGCAGCATTTAAGGACATTTCTGGCTCTCGTATCCAGAGCGAAACCAAGAGAAAAGGTTCTTCTTCCACACCCCCGCACGGCTCAGCCTGGACAGCTTCTGGGTCAACCCTCAGTTAGATGTTGAAGCAGTCTAAATAATAGATGCCCCCCCCCCCCCCCACACCTGAGCTGTCATCCTCATGTAGTAATCCACATTTCAAGTCCTCACAGAAAAACAATTAAACAGTCTTTTTTCTTGACCTAAATCTCGTTAAAATTAAAAACTAAACAAATCCATATATACAGTAACGTTGTCCAGGCTACTACAATTAATGCATCAGCATTTATCAGATCATGATGCTGTAGGTCTCATGCTACATATGATGTGAATGAAGGTTCATTTAATGGGCATGATGGATAGTAGAAGTAAAGAGGAATGAAGGAATATGAAAACAGGAGCAATGAGGGAATGAAGAAGAAATGAAGTGCGAATGAGAAAGGACGGAAGGTGTTTGGTAGACGAGCAAAGCGGCAGAGACAAAGAGAGGAGGATGTGAGGGCGGTGGCTCAAGGAGAAGAGCGAGGGAAGCAGGATGTACGGATGAAATGTGGAACAATGGAGGAAGGACTGAAGGAGGAACGTGAAGTGGCAGGAAGTATTTTCACACTCGTCTCGCAGCTCATTTTCACATTCTCAACAACCTGCTTGGTCACGCACGCACGTCAGTACTACAAGAATCCCTCAGGTTCGTGGGTGCTGCTGTCAGCATGGACACACACACACGCACACACACACACACACACACGTTCAAAATGTGAGATAAGCTGGTGCTAAAATACTTGTTGTCTTCACTAAACAAAGTGCTTGCAATGTAAACCCAAACAAAGCTTAAATAACTTTTGAATTAGCATACGAGGGAAATTAAAACCAGCAAGACTCTGCAAACAGACTGCAGGCAAACTGTGCGCTAATCGTTTCTCAATTGCAATTCACTGAAGCGATGAAGCCTCCTATTGAGACGTGGCCCCAAATAATGAGGATTCCTCATCCTCACTCAAGACGCCTGCAAAGTCCTCTCTGAGAACACAAAGAGACAGAGAGCGACGACGGAGACACACGGGCATGAAGTGGGGACAGCTTGCACTGGACTAAATTGTTGGTTTTTAAAACTCTGTGTGTGGAGAAGTGAATAAATAATACTGCGTTGTGCCTCGTTTCCTTTCACTGTTGCTGTGCTGGTTTGACTGACTTGTACCAACTCGTTATTGAGAAACAATGTGTGTCCACACTGATGAAGAAATGAAGAGATTCTTCACTGACGCTGTCTGGAAAATGCAAAATGGAAGGAACTCCCCTCATGTCGTTGGATAAACGTTTCACAAACAATGCCTTGATCTCCCTCCCCCCCTCCCTCCCCCCCTCCCTCCTTACCATTTGCAGGGGCCTCTTTCGAAGGTCCCTCTCGGTGACCAGTCTGTCCTGGTCCGTGACGTAGAGTCCGCGCTGAGCCAGCGCCTGAATGACAGCGTCGTGGCCCAGCAGAGGCTCGGCCGCGTCAGTCTTCAGCACGGTGCTGCCGGCCCTGCAGTAGAGGTCTGCAGACAGCAGGAGGCTGGACACCGGAGGCTTCAGGTGCTCCTGCTCATACTGGTCTGTGTAGAAGGGGTCCTTCAGGTCTGCTGGGACGCTGTCTGCATGGGGGAGGGGAGAGAGCGGGATTCTGGGTAAGACATTACTTCCTCAGAGGCGCAATAACAACGACATTCTAATGTTTTTAATCTGACACCACAGCGGCATGTGTCTAATTTCCTACATCAACAAATCCCCATCATCATCATCATCATCATCATCATCGACAAAATACTGACGTGTGACCTGAGGATGAACATTTTCAGTTCATGTTTTGAAATGTGGAAAACCGAATCACTTTGCTTTTCATCCATTTCGCAGAAGGCATCTATAGCAAAACCATAAAAAAAAACAACTAAATAAATAAAAAAAAAACAGCCTTTTGAAAGATTTGTCTACTCCGTGCAGATTCTCTGCCATATTTGGCGAGTCGGCTTCATTCTCCAATGCCACGCGCTGACGGCATCTTGACGTGGGTATGTGTGGATTGACCTCAGCGTTGCCATAGCAACTGCAGGAGGAGTGGAACCCGATCGATTCATCTAGTTTGTATTTCTGCAGCTTCCAGCTCCCTGGGAACACCCCTCTCACTGCCTCCAAGGGAGAGCCTGCATGTGTGTGTGTGTACGTGTGTGTGTGTACGTGTGTGTGCATGTGCGTGTGTACGTGTGTGTACGTGTGTGTGTGTGCATCACCTCAGGCAAGTCCACTGCAATGGGATAGCCCACAAATAATTTAAAAACTTCTTTTTTTTTTTCTTGCTTTTGCCTCGTACCTTTCCTTCCAGCGACTGCTGCGCTGGGAAGCATTTTCATAAAACATTTTCATAAAACATTTCTTGAGAAGAGAAACTGTGTCGATTGTGCAGAAAATATCAGTGGCAGCCAACGCAAAGTCCCTTTTTTTTTTTTCGTGATTAATTGGTTTCAGATGAGATGTGAAAACATTAAAACACATCTGCACACACACTTCACATGCAGTCAGAGCTCATCACAGTGTCGGCAAAGGGAAACGTGGCATGTGGCGAGAGCTTTACACTCGCCGACACCGCTGCCCATCCTCCAACACACACACACACACACACTAAACAGTCAACAAATCACCTGCTTAGGCTGTGCATTAGCAACAAGGTCATCTAGATGGACTCTGTGTTATTATGGAACAGAGATGCAGATATCTGGGGTTATATCCTTTTCCTGTCACTACTTTATTCATGTTATTGATCCCAACAAATAAATACATCTTTTCTCCAGCCCTCCCCCTCCCTCCTCCACAGGGAGGTCAGAGGTCAGGCTGCCTGGAGCTGGAAGCATGTCACTGTCAGCATATTGTTCGGTGTTTTTATTTACAACTTGCATTTTATTCCATGCAGGCTTTTTTTTTTTCCCGAAGCCCAACTTGTGCCTTCCTCCATCTTCTGACCTTGGTTCCTGTCGTCACTGTAATGCACCTGATTATTAAAAGAATTAAAAATAAAAGGACTGCAATGTCAGGACTGTGTGTCCGTCGTGGCCCAAGCGGAACACTGACGTTACTCTGACGACTTTACCTGAACACGTGTTCATTGAACTCAACGTGCAAACGTTCAACAAGGGAGCGTGGAGAGAACTACACGCGCTCACTTTACACAACTCTTTACCCAGCACTCTCACCGGAGAGGACACAGGCGAGTCTCATCTGAGACGTGCTGCACATTAAACACTCGTATCTGTTTGTGCTTCATGGTATTTTATAACAGCAGACGACCTGATGCACAAGCTGCACCGACGACATCGCACAGTCTCAATGCTCTTCTGCACTGATGTCATGAAGCAGATGCATGTGAAGTATTCAGAGCAGCGTAGGCAGGGATCTGGAGTGGAGCTCTCTCCCTCCCTCCCTCCCTCTCTTTCTGTGTCTCTCCCTCCCTCTCTCTCTTTCTCCTTCTCTCTCTCTCTCTCTTCCTCCCTCTCCCCCTCTCTCTTTCTCCTT
>CALSCE010008657.1:0-10171 GCA_943593645.1 Bovichtus variegatus
AGAATTTAGAAAGGAGACCGACGGAGAATAATAATAATATCTCACTTTGATACTTACTCTGCCTGACTAACCCGCCTGGAAGCCTTCGCTTTATCAATCACTATGCAGAGCGGAACATAAAAGAACAGATGATGTTTCTACCTTCAGTATTAACCTCTTACTGGTTGCAATAAAAAAAATTAATAAAAACCTGACAAGCCTGAGTCGTAACTCATTTCAACAACTAACAAAAGCAACACTTTAAGTGCGTCCGTCATGCTTGAGGCGGATGATAGACATTCCTGTGTGCAACACTGGCCTGAGTAATAGAAAGACTGATCGTCTACTTCTGGATGGAAGCTGCTATCTGCCAAGGTCTGATGCGTCGGCCCTCCAGGGAGGCCGTCTATGATGTGTGGAGAGCAAAACATGAGATTTTTCCTAAACATGTCTCTCTTTTGTGTTCTCTCTGAAGTAACTTCTTAGTCTTCTTACTTCTGATGTAACTTCTTAACGGTAGGTGCTATTTTTATGCACGAAAAACAACAAAAGTAGACCAGGAGCTCATGAATGCAGCATGTATTGTTGTCACACATTATATATGGGCATCTCAGTGTCTTCATCTCTTTTTACTTTGTTTTCAAGGGATTATTCACTCTTTCTTCACGTCTTTTTCTTTCCATCTCCCCACCCTTATCTCTCTCTAAGTCCCTTTCCGAGTAATATCTCTCACTCGTCCACCTATTTTCCCAATCTTTCTTTTCCTCACTTATCCCCCCTCTTCTTCACTCTCACTCACTTTCTCTCTATCCCTTGGACTGCAGTGATGGCAAGCCCTGGGATCAATATCAAAGCTTTGCATAATTCAACAGCTGCCTCAATAATATATGACGCAATGAGCCACTTTGGAAGGATGCCTCCCTTTCTCTCTCTCCGCCTCCCTGTCTCTCCATGTCTCAGTCTCTCTGTCTCTGTCAGGTGGAGACAACCTGCACAGCTATATGCATTAATGATAAATGAGTAGCAATTAGTTAAAATTACAGCGAAATAAGTCATTGAATGTTGGCCATGTTCAGATTTGTCCCCCGCAGAAAACCTCCTGGAATGCGTTCCTCCTGTTGCTACATAAAGAAACTTCACAGAGAGCAACACAGAACAAGGTGATTCAACAAGCTGTGCATCAGCCTCACTGCTGCACTTAGCATAGTTGCAAAAAGGATTATTGTAGAAGGATTCATTCAAACCTAACACAGAGGAAGATTCTCTCCGCGTCTGCTGCAGCTGGGATAACACAACGCACTGTAGAACAGGGATCAAGAGCGAGCCTGCAGTGCACCGACTCCAACGCTACAGTCACCGCCGATCAAAGACGTGAGCACGTATTCATTATTCAAGGAGTGAGTTCTTACATTTCTCAACTTTAAAAGTAGAGCAAACATTAGACATGTTTTACCTGGAGAAGGTTTTTTTTTTAAAAATGTCGTCCCTCGCACTTCAGTCTCAGATTAGCCGTCCTGGCCGTGCAGTAGCAAACGGACTCTGGCGATCGGCACTATTTCTCTTCAGGAAGTCAATTTAACCTGAAGATAAAGCTGGAATATTAAACCACAAAAGATATGCATCCTCTCTTTTGCCCACATGGGGAGGGTCAGGCCAGTGAACCATCTCAGTGAGATTACAGGAGAGTAGTCCATGATGACGCTGCACTTTAAACACGGTAAGATTAGCATTAGTGTAAACACAGCTGTAGATTCACTCATTCAGCACCTAGTGATTTAGATGCAACGACTCTCGTCACCTACACTAGATGAGTTTCAGAGGCTACAGAATGTGAAACTGATTCTAAAAGGAGAAAGACTTGAATGTGCCTATTAATAACAAATATTATTAATCAGAATGAACTATTCATTTGAGGTTCTTGCATTAGCATTTTCTAAGCCTTCAGTATGTGCAGGAGCTGCTGGTTTCACACTGTCGATTCTCCTTTCTTTTTTTTTTTTGATGATATCCTCAATGTTCTACAGAAACAGGACAATCATGTCATGTCAGCTTGGCCGGTAGAGAAGAAGCCAATCATAGCTGTCAGAAATACATCCAAAGTCTCCCATTTCGTACATTATCAGCCCATTGAATGGCCGTTATCAGCCGTTATCACTACCATTGAAATGCTTCCGATGGGGCAAAATAGGAAAACTCCCTGGATGTTTTAAAGACTTAACGTTGTGTCTTCCTACTACGTCACCTGACATGAAGCCGTCACAGAAACTGAAAGTGAGAGGATTTAATCAACCGCATGTTGCGTCAGGTTGTCATGTAAGCGTAATGTTCGTTAGCGGTACACGCTGGTTTTGAGATCAGTGATTGGTTGTTTCTTTCTGAAATTCACTTTGGGGTCGTGAATGCATCTACGCTTGTATTTTTGACTTTATCCAAACAAACTAAGTATTTCTAACACGGCTATGGTCTTCTTCGGTAGAGATGATTCAACTACGAGAATTTCTTGTCATTAAAAGCCCTGGAAATGCTCCAACCATCAGTCACCGAACATCCTCTATGTAGAAACTGAACTGGATTTATACACCTGGAAACTAAGACTTAGAAATAACCTCTCCTACTTCATGAAACAAAACCTGTCTGAAGTGTTCAGAACAAATGCAAGTTAGCATTTAGCTTCACCTTTAGCATTTCCATTCTTAGTGCGGGAATCATTCTGAATCAAAGCTACAACTTGACGACGACACACACACACGAATACAAAAAAAGACAACATTACACTTTTATGTTCTACTAACCGATGGAAGCCAGTAGCACTTGTGAATTTAAGGGAATTTGAACTCCTCACCCCGCTCACTGCCTCCAGGCACCGGGGAGTGTTTTACTAGAAAGCAGAAGACAAGACGAGGTGCAGAGAGGCGGAAGAAAGGAGTCGACTAAGCGCAAACGGCCTTTCCACATTGGTTCAGCTCAGGGCCAGCGAAATGGAAGCCGACAGCTCCTCAGAGGCCATTATAACGATAGCTGACACGATGTGTATTTGCAGAGCAGAGTGTGTGTCTGCCAGAGCGTGAACATACAGTACTCACATAAGCATTACTATACTTGTCTGAGAAAGAGGAATATGTGTGTGTTGTCAGCAGGTCTGTTTAGAAAGGTTAAAGTGTCCCAGAAGTGGGACTTTGTGACCTTGGCTTGAATGACACACACACACACACACACACACACACACACACACACACACACACGGTGAGAGAACTGCTGTGTCACACTGTGGGTCAGGACACTGTTACACAGCAAAAATAAAATGGTGGTTACCTTGAGTGCTGTAACAGCCAATGATACACAGCTGGGACGAAGATGATGATGATGATGAGGAGGATCAAAGAGTAAGCTTAATGTGCTACAAAATGCACGTCACTTCTTTCTGTTAAGTCTTATTGGTACAGCAGATCCCGTGACACCAGAACAGCATCTGACTTTATATATAAAGTGACAAATCACATTTTGCCCGTTTCATTTCAATTTTACTTTCTTATTTAAAAAAAAAATGTAAAACAGAACGTATAAATAAAGTGATTAACCATTTAGACATAAGTAGGAGAGAAAAACAGAACAGAAAAAAACAAAATAAAATTAAAAAAAAAACATAGTGACCCGGCGCCGGGTCGTAAGGACGCCGGGTCACTATGTTAGGAAAAATAAATAAATAAAAAAGGCAGACACCGCGCCGGAAAAAAAACACAAAATGCCAAGTGGACAAAGCTCGTTTGTGAGTGAATCTGGGGTTGGCTTTTTTTTTCTTTTTCTTTTTTTTTTACAGAGCTTTTTTATAGAGCTTGAACGCATCATAATGCATCTCAATGGAGAGCACCACAGCACCACAGCTTTGTTTTCAAAGCCATTTGGGACTAAATAAAAACAGCAACCTCATGCAATCTGGAAAGTGAGGAGTGTAATGTCGATTTTTATACGACTAATTGTAGTGCAGCCCTATACGAGAGGAAAACACCAAGGAGTTAAAACAATTGAATAAAAAAAAAAAGTCTCAGCTCAGGAGCCCAGAAACATGAGGCGGGAAGCAGCGTAGAGGACGAGCGGACACAGTGTCCTGGTTCTGGGGAAAAGAGCTCCCAGCTTACCAACCATAACTTCTGCTGCCACTGTGCTCAATCGATTCCTTCAAGGCAATCTATCAGAGCTCAACAGTGATGAAAATGTCTCTTTCTCACCATCCAGTATTGGAGACAGACACAGAGATTGACACAGGAAGAAATATTGGAAGCAGGAGGTGATTGGCGATGGGAAAAAAGGAGGGAACAATGGCATCATAAACGCCATACGTCGAGAATTCACAAAGCGTTGACAAAATGTACTATATTATACTGGAGCAAATACAAGTCCAATTTAGATGAATATTTCAGCATTTTGCAGAGTCATAGTACAATACGAGTCATCATTTTGATCGGGTTATTGTTACCTTGTGCAACCCGAGTACAGAAAGTAAATCATCTAATATTTATGATCTCAATGATAGGTAAACATATGAGAGCAATAACAATATCACCTCTAAGGATCAGGTTTCCTTAAGTACGGCTCAGCAGATACAGTGGACAGACACATTTTTAAAAAGGTCTCTTATTGCAGAATATCACCAGTCTCACTTATGACTGTTGATTTCCAATCACTCCCACCAGTTATTATCATTTCCAGAATAGAATTTGTGATTCACCCAGTTGAAAGTCACACGGCTACGATGCGTTATTATTATGAATATCCAAATGCAATAAATACATTTTAGCCTACTTTAGACGGATTGCTTTGAATCAGTTTCCTCACGATCAGAAGACTCCACATTAATATTCCTGGTTTCTTGTAATAGGACTAATTGGAGCTAATATTTCGCCCATCTTTTGTTATTTAACACAACAGCAGTGGGTGGAAGTGGGTCCCACTTAGCTCAGCTCAAATACTGTCTAATCACATTATTCCCCGTCTCTCCACCTCACACATTTCCCTCACAGCCATTATACGGTCTGTACAAAGAGATAAAGATGGTGGGTGGACAGCCCATTCTCAGACACACACGGCAGGCAAAAACATCTCGGAATAAATTAAAAATGATACATAAATGATTTGGGGGGGGGCAGGCATAACAAACACACAATAAAGTGCAAAACCTATAATTTAATTATTACATATATACCGTAATTTCCGGACTATAAGCCGCTACTTTTTTCCCACACTTTGAACCTCGCGGTTTATACAATGACGCGGCTAATTTATGGATTTTTCCCGCTTTCACAAGCTTCATGTCGCCAAAAAACTGAGCACCGTCACATAATGTGACGTAAATCGAGCGCGCTCAAACTTCCCATTCATTACGGTAATTAACTTTTTTACGAAATTTCTCGGTGTTTCATTCAGTGTACCAAATGAACCTCTAAAAACATTATGCCAACCTTCAATTGCATTATTAGTTCTTGGAATGTCTTCAGCAGCGGACATTATGAACAGCGGACATTTTAAACAGCGGACATAATGAACAGCGGACATTATGAACAGCGGACATTATGAATGGTCACGATTCTGATTACGGTCATGTGGTCACCCTCATCATGGCAAAGACACGGAGAAAGGCATATGATGCAGCTTTCAAGTTGAAGGCGTTTAAAAGCCTATTTATTTTTGTTCCAAGCCGTGTTTCGTTAAAGCCTGTGTAAAGTTCATTTGTTTCAATGTACCGGTAGGCACCTGCGGTTTATAGACATGTGCGGCTTATTTATGTACAAAATACATATTTTTTAAAAATTCAGTGGGTGCGGCTTACATTCAGATGCGCTGAATAGTCCAGAAATTACGGTAATGTAAATGTAATTATTCCATTTTATACTATGCACTTTATTTATATTATTACATTGCAATATATTTAATACAATAGATATAAATGTTTACAATAAATATAATAACAGAAAAAAAAGAAAAAAAATGTTATTCTTTCTGTGCGGCCCGGTACCAAACGATCCACGGCCCGGTACTGGTCCGCAGGCCGGTGGTTGGGGACCCCTGATCTAGACGGTTCTGTGTTAGTGGCCTCATGTGAGACTTTTCACAGCGTAGTCTCAAAGTCATGAACAGAAGAACTGAGGCAAGGATTTCATTTGAAGTAATTAAAGCCATCCATCACTCAGATTTTAGGTGTAAAAATATTTATTTAAGCCTAGAATGACAAAGTGAGAAAGAGGTGCGAGAAAGAAGAGCAACGAGAGCTTACAGAAGATGTAGAGGGGTTTTCTTTACTTCCAGATAAGCATAAGTAGAGATTTGGGAGAGAGAAGGGAACAAATGAGTTTCTACTTCCTTCATAATATACAGCACTCTTAAGCCCAAGAATGTGTGCAGACATTCACAATGTTGAAAAGTTTTCTATCCATTCTTTATACTTAAAAAAAAAAAAAACCCAAGTTTTTGGGGAGATTGACTATTGGGTGAACTTTTACATTACGTATTAAAGTCAGCGCTAATACTTTAGCACAGGTTGAGCGATAACAGACGGTGAAGCTTTATCCAAAGTAAGAAGTCTGACATTTCAAATAAGTACTTTTAAGTTGTCTGTTAAGTGGTCTGTTGAGTCATGAACCACAAACGTAACATTTAATTCACATTAATTTGATATAGCTGATATGGAAGTGCAATTTCATTTTGGGGACAGAAACACCTCCCTAAAAAAAAGGACATCATAACCTTCATGAACTCTGGTCTGGGTGTACCTAATAAACTGGCAACTGAAAATAGTCCGTGGTAGGTTGAAACACATTGTTTTTGTATCAGTATGGATTTATTTGACCAATCTCTACTTTCAGTCAATGTAAAACATAGCTACAATCTTCTCATTTGATCGTATCTAGAATAGATTCTCGTCATGTAACACACTCTGCGCTGAGGTGTTAGCGTACGGCACTGGACCCAATGACTCACCTGCAGGTTTTCTGGGCGATTTCAAAAAGGTTGATGAAAAAAAACAAAAAAAAAAAACAAGGCAGAACGCCCCCAAGTGCCGACAATTTTTTGTTAATGCTTTTTTTCTTTTTTTTTTAACCCAAAGCCATGTAGTTGCAGCTGCATGAATATTTAATATGGACCCTCAACCAAGATACTACAAGCAGTAGTAGGCTGCAGGCATAAATCCATGTACACAGTAGCCAACAGGTTCTAGAGGTGTACCATTTATTTTTTACTCTTCCTGTTTTTCTTTGTTAAATGTAGTAGAGAAAGGCAGAGTTTAAGACATTTTTTTTTTGTTTTGCCTGATAAAGATATGGCTCATGGGCAGAATCCCTCCATTCTTGTTTTTTTTTTTTCTGCATCCATTAACTGCAAGGACATGTCTGATGCCAGTTTTCCTCGTCCCACCAAATCACTACTTAATCACAGAGGACGCCTATAGATTTCTGTGTGACAGGAAAGGACGGGGAATAGGGGTCGAGCACATTTTTGCATCCCTGACGGGCAAAACACGGCAGCGAACACTGGGACCTCCGTAGAGCAACAAGCCTGTCAAGTGTTCGTCACCCATTAGTGTTTAGATCACATCTCAAAAGGAGGAAAAAGAAAGATGCATAAACAAATCTGCAAGTGTTCGGCACGTGTGACCCATATACAGCCCCCACTGCTGCATTTCAAATCATTAAAAAGCAGCCAAGTCCCTGCCGGAGCTTTACTTCTGCGATGTTCATCCATCCCCTTATACGGCTGCCAAGATGAAAGCGTACAAAAAGTACAGACAATTATCTGTACTTTTGATCTGGATGGGTCAATAGTGGCGTTTGAGAGGCGAGGGAAAATAAATACATCATTTTATTTTTGATTTATTCCGTTTATTTCTGGAGGGACAGTGGATATTAATAGTCGTCAAAAGCGAAGATAATTGCTAATTAGCTGCCGAACGCTGGCTGCATGGGTGGTCAGTGGAGTATCAGAGCAGTCATCTCGTGCGGTGAGGCTTTGTAGGGCGGCAGTGACAAGGCAGTGATATCTTTTGAGATGTAATACAGTTTGTATTGATACAGAACTTCCTATTGCAGCCAAACAAAGACGACGCCTCCTCGAGATTCACCGCACGCGTCCCGTCCTTCCTCCACGGCCTTCTTTCACCTTGGTCATGTTATAAAATGGACAAAGTTCACGCAGTCCCTTTAACCTTAAATCTCCGATGCCGTCGGGGACCTCGGAGTGTCATCCCACACAAGCGGGGACGGAGAGGTCGCTACGGCAACCCGCCACGAAAAAAAGGCACGGTTCCCCGGGCATCTGGAGAAAAATGTCTCCACCGTGGAACGTGAATCTTTAAAATCACTCTGCGCCGCCCCCAGGCCCTCGACCACTTCCCACAATGCCATGGTGACAACACTCAGTGGTGTGTGCATGTGTGTGTTCCAATAAATGCTGAACACGTCAGGCTGAGGGATACTGATGAAGATGGAAAAAGAAAATGGAAACAGTTTATAAGAAAGTCTATTCTTAGCCACGCGACTGCCTTGAATGAGCAGCAGAATTATAAAACTACGTCCACACTGCGGATCGTCCTGGAAGCCTCTTATTAGAGACTGGATGTCTATTCCCTTTCATGAGCTCCCTGACTGACTGAGCCATCTTACCGAGTTCAACCTGAGTGTGTGTGTGTGCGAATGTGTGTGTCTGTGTGTGTGTGTGTAGGAGGGAGGATCCACACGTAATGTTTACATCGAGTTTATTCCCACCGATTCCTTTACTGTACCCTCTCTCTCCTCCCACATCTCGCTCACGGAGAGCTGGAGAGACAGAGAAAGAAAAGAAAGACGTGATGTTTCACATCTCACTTCAAAAGGATCTCTGGACCTCTGGGACGTTCAAGCCCGTTTCCCATAAACCAGCTGCTGCTGCGGCCTAATTAGCATTCTCAGTGCTTTGTTCAATACCTTCCATGCACGTCTTGGAAGAAGTACCTGCACTGACAGGCTGGGAGTTGCATGTGTGAGCAATACATACTGTATATTGTTATAGACTGTATATTGTTAGCAATATATAAATAAATGTACAGTCACAACACTGCTTTCTGAAAAGGTGTTTCTGAAGTGTAAAATGCTTCTATGAGTATCTTTATTGATGAACACGATGTGAAAGACCTCTCAATATAATGCAACACCATTCACATCAACATCCTACACAATGACCATTGAGTTGAATCAACACCTCTAAAAACTATTTTAACAAAAACTGAACATTATAACCTACATGAAGATGGGCCTCATTGCAGGACTTTTGTATTAGACTGCATCAGTTTTAGCTAGTTCACCAAAAGCACTGGTAACTCAGTGCATGTGTAAACACACTTTGACTCTGTGATGTGTGTTATGCATCATTACGAGACCCTCTTTTCTTCTTCTTTTTTAAAGGATAAGTGTGATTCTCGTAGGACGAGTCTTCTACTTCGATATTCTCTGAACTTGTGAACTGTACTGATCGTTCAACACCTGCAGTTTCACGACCAGCGTATACAATTAAGCTTTGGGGCGATATAGAATAAATGAATAAATAATGAAAGGATGCACTAATCATTACTAGGAAGCCCCGGAGCAAAACTACTGAAAATGAAAACACGAGATAAAGAACCGAATGGATGCTTCTGTAATGTTTACACGCCGCTGACGTGTCCGCTTTAAAAACCTAAGGTCCTCATTCCCCATGAACCCCACTACTTCCTGTCACAATCCTTTGATAAAACGTGGAAGTGATTTTATTTACTTTTTTCACGTCATGTACTTTCTTTACCTTCTATAACTCTGAAAGTTTTAACTCCTTTTGCATGAAGCAATAAAAGCACATTTCAAAACAAAAAATAAAACTAAAAAGTATTTTTTTTCCCTCTGTGGTGTTTCTGGACACGTCTGGGAGCGATTGGATTTTCAATGACTTACAGAAACTCAAAAATCAGCACACAAATGCCACAAAGAAAACGCAGCATGCACACAGGTCCTTTTCAGGAAAATACACACACACACACACACACACACACACACACACACACACACACACACACACACAGGCTGACCGGGTGAGATAGGCCATGGATTAGTGTCAGCGATTTACTCTGATTAAAACCTCCCACACTGAACTCACAGTGTGTGTGTGTGTGTGTGTGTGTGTGTGTGTGTGTGTG
>CALSCE010008674.1:0-11300 GCA_943593645.1 Bovichtus variegatus
AATTTACTGAAACTTAAAGACCCATTATACCGAGGGGTAGAAACTTAATTTGCTGAAACTTAAAGATCCATTATACCGAGATGTAGAAACTTAATTTGCTGAAACTTAAAGATCCATTATACCGAGATGTAGAAACTTAATTTACTGAAACTTAAAGACCCATTATACCGAGGGGTGGAAACTTAATTTACTGAAACTTAAAGACCCATTATACCGAGGGGTGTAACTTTTAAAACTAACGTCTGCATGACTCGCAGGTTACGTGGCGAAAATAAAAAGACGTCTTTCTTACGTCCCCTCCGCTGTCTTTAAGGCCCAGGATGTTTGGGTGCTGAGACAGATGCACCACAGCGTCCAGCGGCAGCTCCAGCCCCGTGTTGGCCGGCACGCTGTACAGAACCACCGGCACCGGGCTGCTGTCCGCCACCTGCGGGGGGGGGGGGGGGGGGGGGGGCAGAGAGGAGAGTGCCATGTTTGAATCCCAGACCTCCTTCTCTTCCACTTAATCTAATGTAACAACTCAAAGTTTGATTTGAAGTCAAAAGTTTTTGTTTTTTTTTTAAAGTCAAGCTTTTTATCCTCCCATTCAATTCAATATAATGCTTAGAATAAAATATTAAATGAAATAGTATGGTTGGTATGTTATGGTCACTCCTGTATTCTCGCGGGTCCCTGCAAGTGGAACTGCATATTTAACAGGATTTTTAACGCAGTGATTTTAATGTTTTTTTGATACTTTTAAAAATGTAATATAAAAATGCACTAAATGTAAATGTCACCTGTCTTATGTGATGATGGATTAACGGAGCTGAAGAAGTTAAAACATGATGGCGGTGGATTTGTAGCCGTGTTTTGTGAAGTTACACGTTTACGTCCATTTGTCCTGATGGTTGTGACTCGCATTCGATCATTTTTGGCCTCTGCTACGAACATTTAACATTTAACATTTAACACTCAGTGTCAAAGAGCGGTGTGTGTTCTAGACCTGAGGTTTCAGCGCCGCTGTTAGAGTCCGGCCCCAGGAAGGTCAGTGTGAGGATTAGGGAATGTTTTACATCAATAAGTGTCCTCATAAGTATGCAAGAACACGCGCGTGTTTGACGGTCAGCTGACCTTTGTGAAGTGCTGGATCAGAGCGCCGCTGTCCATCTTGCCCTTATAGAAGCAGGGCGTTACCACGAGGACGACGTCGGCTCCGGCTGCCGCCATCTTCTCTGTGAGCTGCAGCGTGGCTCTCGTGGCTGAACAGACGAGGAAAGAGGAGGAAACAACTTCAGCACGTTGGGCTTTGGCGTGTTGGAGCGATGGTTCCCGACCTGGAGGCTCGCACGCAGACTTTGCATGTGACACACCGGAAAAGCTGTCCAAGCTCCGGGAAAGCCTGGACAGGTTGGGAGCCACGTGTACGGACACAATATATATATCAATATATATATTTTTACAGCCACTACAAGTTACAAAAATTATATTTTGCAACAGAAATCTTAAAAATAATATGGACACAATTTTTTAATGTTTCATAGACGAGTTAGAAGCGAATACATTTTGGGTTTTCATGAAAAGTCCTTTTGGCTGCTGACGATCTGGAATATGTAATCCTTTAATAAATGCTTATGGTTCCCCTCCATCACATGTGTGGTTATAATGTTACCAAGTCTTTAATCAAAGGGGTTTTTTTGCTCGAAAACCCAAGTCAGCAGTTGTAAATGTGAATAAATAGTTAATAAACGACTTGTGTTCGCAGCACTTTCCCAGAAGCCATCTGGTGAAACCGTCTTTAGATGAAAGTGACACGCGGGAGGATGAACACGGCGAACCAGAGGGTGTCTTTATACACACACGTCACAAACCTTTTATCCCGACATCTGAATCAGAGTAACTCATGGCTGCAGGAGGGTTTTTTATTGTAAAGAAACATGTACATTTAAATGTTGCACTAGTTGTGGCCGTTTGTTCACTGTATTTCTACAGTCACGATTTACTTGCATTTAAAAACAGTGTGTACACGCAATGTATCGGAGTGTGTGCGAGGCCGGCCTCCGTCACGCTCCATCACCTGTAAACGCGTCTTCTCTCTCCTGCAAACAAACTAAACACAACAGCTGTGTTGATGCGTCCGCACGACAAAGAGCACGGAGAGAAAAGTCCTGAATATCTGTGCAAAAACAAAGAGAACTGGCTGCAAAACTGACCCCTGGGTTTAAAATCAGCTCCTGCATCAGCAGCATTTCATGGAAGAAGAGCACCACCCAGACAATGTATGTAACAAATATGACCCTGCAATATTTACGGAAAAAAACAAAAACATCTGTGAAATAATAGAAGCGAGAGCCCAGGAGGTTTTTAAATCGCCCGTGAACGGAGGAAGACGAGGGAAGTAAAAGGAGCTACAGAGCGAGTTAATGCACTCTCCTCTGCTGGATGTTCGCTATAGATCTAACATCTATATTGGAAACACACGTCGCGTCAATTACAGCTCTCAGCTCGCCGAGTAAACGGACATTTGATGAAAGCAGCCTCAGAAAAACTGAAGCTGTTCTCAAAGTTTTTATTTTCCTCATGTTGTGCCTGATAAATGAACTTTTGACACAAGTTTGAAATCTGCTTCAACGTGAAACCTTGGGGATCGAGTCCCAGCGCGAAGCCGCTTCTGGTCACGTGACTTGGCGTCTAAAAGTTGCGAGTTCAAGACCAGGTCGACGCAGAATAAACAAGCTACTTCTGCTCTCCTCGTTTGTCTTCCTCCTCTCCTTGTTCTCATCTTCCTCCTCACTGCTGTCATTTACATTATCCATCAGTGGCCTTCACACACACACACACACACACGCACGCACACCTACATTCACAGCCTGACCCGGCCATCAGCAGTTTGTCCGTCGGCAGCGAGCGCCTGACCGTCCTCACCACCTCCACCCGCTCCTCCTCCGTCAGGTACGGATACTCTCCGTTGGAGCCCTGAACCACCAGACCTGCAGCATGAAACACTTTATTATTATTTTTCTTTTTGTTACTTCTCCTGCTGTTTACACGTCTGAGGTTTCACGTTTATTAATTTTTTTTGTGTGTCGTTATTAGACAAAACTGTAGTAAAATACCTTTTATCAATAATACTGGAATAGTAGGAGTTTTTATGGTAATAGAAGTAACACTAGTAGAAGTAATGATAGCAGCAGCAGTAGTGCTGAAACAGTAAAAGCTGTAATGACAGCAGGTGTGATTATAGTAGCGACAGTTGCATTAAAAGTAGTAAAAGTAGTAAAAGTAGTGATGATAGCGAGGCTGAAGACAAAGAACCCTTTAAAAGCACAACTTTAAATGTAGTGTTTAGCAGAGACGTGCTCAGAAGTTTCCTGGTAATAATTCAGTGAGCATGAAGAAAGAGTTTTAAAAATGACTAAATCGACTTAATAACAACAGCAGTGAAAATGGACTGAAAGATAAAACCTTCAGCATGAAATCACAAAGGGCAAAAATAAAGTAATATTAAAAAAATAGTTTCAAAGAATGTGTGTAAACATGGACACATATACAGATTAATGCAGTAGTAGATCAAACTAATAGTAGCAGCAATAGACGCAGTAAAACTTTTAGTAACAGCAGATTATTTCTGTAGTTTCAGTAGAATTGATGATATAGGGGATTTTATTTTATTTGTATAAAACATTTTGCACTATTTGTAAATGTTAGAATATTCTACTGTCTCCTACTGTGTATTGCAACCATGTCCCTCTGGATAAATAAAGTTCTATCTTATCCTATAATTTCAGAGTAGTGCTAAGTGGCTGCTGCTCCACAATAAAGGTGTAGTAGCAGCCGGAGACCGGCAGGTGGAGACAAACCCCGCAGGCCCTCAGGTGCTTTCTCCCTCCATGCTGAACTTTGTCCTCTCCGGCTGAAAACCACTGGACCTCTCAGCTGATGTGTGTCAGAGTGTAACGAGTTCAAAAGTTGGACCAAAGACACCTGCGGATTCATGTCTTTTACCGGAAGGATCTGACACACACACACACACACGCACACACACACGCACCGGATCACTGCTCACACACTTGTCTGTCCTCCCACTGTGTGAACCTGCCAGAGGGACATGACTCTAATCTTACTGGGACCATCTGGGTCACTGTACTGTACTCTGGGGACACGTGTGGACTTGTTCTTCCAGAGTTGTGTCCTTTGCTCTCCGTGTCTCAGGTCTAACCTTTGAATGGCATCTTGACATATTTCTGCAGGTTCCCCTCCAGTTTCTGGTAGTCCACGTCCTCCTTGGCGGTAAACGGGGTGGCGATGGGCGGATAAAGCCCGCTGAGGTCCAGCCTGGTGGCCGCGGCCTGGCTCTGGGTTCGCTTCCATGCGGACAGGTGACCTCCTCCGCGCAGGGGACTCAGCCCTCTCCATACCCGGACGCACAGCATTGCGAGGCGGACAGAGTGAGCGAGCTGCTCTGCGTGCTGCTGGGACTCTGTGCAGCTGCCTCACCAGGACAGTTAATCACTAACCCGCTTTTGTAAATATTGACCAGAATTTGGGGATTTCTGAGCAACTTTGAAGCTGTTTCACCTCTGCACGTGACACCTCGGTTCATGCAGAGGCGGATTTTTAATCGGCCACGTGTTCAGCTCTGCACGGCGCGTAAAAGTTGTGGCAAAGGTTCAAATGCGCGTTTTACTGTCACACAGTTCGCTGTTAGAAACGATTGTCAGGCGGAAAGAAACGACGCAATGGTCGCAAAGAGAAGTATCCTGCGACTGATCCGAGGCTCCGCCCAGGAGCAGGAAGGGGGGGGGGGGGGGGGGGGGGGGGGGGGGAGGTGGGGGGGGGGGGGGGGTTCAGGCCTTAAAACATTACCGCTTTCCTTGTAATCATTGTAATCATTTTTTTTTTCAATCTGTAAATATGTATTTGCCTGTTTTTAACTTTTTGCTTGTTCTTACCTTTTGTTTTTATTGTCTTTTAAATGCAACTTTTTGCTTATGTTTTAACTTATGTTTAATGTATTTAATTTAATTAATATATAATAATATATGGCATTAGATAATCATCAGATCTATATAATAATAGTAGTAGTAGTAATAATACTACTACTACTAATAATAATAATAATAATAATTATAATAATAATAATAATAATAATGTGGAACTCATTCCCAGTTTATAAAAAAAAAATATATATATAACAACCAGATTGTCAATTCTTCAGATGTTGGCGTCATTGACAGTTAGAGGCTTAAAAAACAAAGTCAGTGAACTGAAAAAGTTGAAAAACTAATTATAATAATAATAATATAATTGTTGATTTATATTTAAAACGAGCACCATGTGTGATTTTAATTTAGTTTGTTTTGTTACAACATACAAATAATAGTTTACACTAAAATAAACTTAACAAGAGGAATACTGACAGAAACTAAGGAGATTATAAAGAATTACCAAGTCAGCTGATTAACATGAAATGTAGGCAATTACTATTATATTACAATAACATATGAATTACTATTATATTATTAAAAGCTACATGTTTGAGTTCTGAGCTAAACTAAATGTGTTTCCGCACGTGACGCTCCTCCAGCCTCTGATAGCCTTTACACTCCTGCCACCGTGTGGACATAAGTTGAACTGCAATGATATAAAAACAATCAGCGTTCTGCAGTTTGAGCCATTGAATAAGTTTGATTGATGTAAATGTGACAAAGCACCGAACCAGAAGATACACACTGTCATCTCCTTTAACTTTACAAATAAACATTTTCACTTCCTTGAAGAAAGAAACAAGAACAAAAAAGAAAAGATAAGAAAAGATAAGAAAAGATAAGAAAAGATAAGAAAAGATAAGAAAAGATAAGGAAAGATAAGAATTATTCTTTTTTTATTTAAAAAAGAAAAAAAAAGAAAAAAATTATACATTTTAAAATAAAAAAAGCAAGAAAGAAAGAAAGAAAAAATAATAAAAAAGGAAAAATATGAAAAATAATTTAAAAAATTTTAAAAAAGCAAGAAATAAAAAGAAAAAATATGGAAAAATATGAAAAGAATATGAAGAAATATGAAAAAATATAAAAAAATATGAAAAAAATATGAAAAAAAAGAAAAAGAAACAAGAACTAAAAAATATATATTTTTAAAAGAAAAGATAAGAATTTTATTTTTTAAATTAAAAACATTTTAAAAATAAAAAAATTTAAAAAAAAGGAAAAATAAGAAAAAAAAATAAGACAAAAAAGAAAAAGCAAGAAAAAAAAGAAAAATATGAAAAACTTGAAAGAAACATTTTTTTTTGGAAAAAAAAAAAAAAAAAAAAAAAAATATAAAACAAAAAAAAAGATTAAAAAACATAAGAAAAGATTTTTTTATTATTTTTTTAAAGAAAACTGTATATAGAGTGCAAATAAAACACAAATATAAAAGAGACATAGCAATGGGATCACACCGGCCAGGGGCGTAGAGTGGGGGGGCTGCACTCACCCCCTTCCCTCCTACAGCCTCGTCTCACTCCCCGGGCGTCAAATATCAACTCTTGTTGATGCAGATGCACAGAACCTGAACCCTTCAGTGTGCACGAGACGCCACAGACACATCATTCAATATCAGACGTGACTGAGTAAGAATAATTACCACGTGCGATTCTTGGGATGTTTGTGTCTTCATGCGTCTTCATCCAAAGAGAACCGACACGAGCAGAGCGCGTGTGGTTGTCCACCTACTTGTGATTACGCAGTGCAGCTGGATCCACTAACAACATGCTTCTTCATTCATGTCCACGCAGAGACACGGATGTAAACAGTGAGGGAGAAGAGTAAATCAGATTACATTACATTACATTACAGTTCATTTAGCTGACGCTTTTATCCAAAGCGACTTACAATAAGTGCAAACAACCATGAGGACACAAACTCCCAACAGCGAGAATCCTGCAGGCACATCAGCTTCAAGTAGATGAAATCAGTTTAAGTGCAGTGCAATAGATTCAATAACAGATAGTTTTACAGCAACTGTGAGGCACATCAATTACAGAAAAATGGTAAATAATACGAAGACAAAGATGTTTAATAATAAGGAAAACGTTTGGGTTGCCAGGCAGTTTGTAGTTATATGTAATCCAAATATACATTCTCAGGTTCCCATCACATAAATGCTCGAATTAATCAAAGGTTTTTACAATAATCCACAAAGCCCGCAGCTGTAAATGTGAATGATAAAAAGTCTTTAGTCTGATTAAAGCACGGAGGATAAACACAACCTGGTAACCCACAAGGTCTCTTTATTATTGATTTATAGCCTGTATCTGATCTATAAAGCCTTAGTGAGTTATTTATTACTCATTGATAAAGTCATTACTTACAACCCCATGAAGCAGACCTGATAATGGCAGTTTGCCAGCAGGAAGTCAGTGTTGACCTTTGCTTTAAATAAGGGAGGAATAATGTGGGATGGATGAAAATCTCGATTTCAAAAACGCTATAAACTTTTATTTTAATTTTTTTTTTAAAGTACTTTATTATTTTTTATATTATTAGCTATTATTATTAAATACGACCAAGTCATTGTGGCCACACCAGATCGATAAAAACACAATCGATTCTCTAACGTGAACTCCTGGATTACAGTCATCTTTCACGGTAGTGAGCTCGAGGCTATTATTGGAAAGTTACGTCACGGCACGGTGGAGCGCGCATCTCTCTCTCGGTGCAACAGAACATCATTATCCCCGTTAGAGAGCTGCTGGTCCCTCCTTCTCCCGCATGGACCGGAACCACGCAGCGCCACGTGACCCCGGAGCTCTGGACTGAACGAGCGTCTCACACCGCATCATGGCTGCGGAGGATGCGGCCGCGCGGTCCCGAACCGGAGCCCTGCTCTCCCGCGGGGCTCTGCTCTCTCCCTCCCGCCTGCTGCTGCTCTCCCTGTCCGCCTGCTCTCTGCTGCCCGCCCCGGCGCTCGGCTTGCTCGGCTTTCGTCCGGAGGAGACCGGAGCGGAGCTGTCCGTGGCGGACGGGGTGCTGAAAGCCACCGAGGGGACCCGCTTCATGCTGCGGGTTTATTACTCCACCTCCCCGCAGAGGCTCAACCGCACCGCGGCGACTCGCGCCAACAACGCCGCACCCTGGATCGCCTTCATCGAGGAGCCAACTCCCGGGCGAGAGGGACAAGTCCACCCGAAGCGGAACATGTGCATGGACAAGAACGCCAGGACGTCCGACATCGAGGTTTTAGGTTCTTTCAAGTCTGCCTCCAGTCAGAACTCGGTGCTGGTGGAGCTGCTGGCCAAGGACATGCGGAGGGGGGAGAAGATCAAATACTACTCCATGTGCGCCTTTGACGGTTCGAAATGGGAACACTACCGGACCAGGGATTTCTGGGTGGCCGTGGTGGAGCGCTCGGCTGTCCCGGAGCTCTGGCTGCAGGTGCTGGTGTCCGTCCTGCTGCTCGGGCTGTCAGCTCTGTTCAGCGGGCTCAACCTGAGCCTGCTGGCGCTGGACCCGGTGGAGCTGCAGGTCCTCCAGAACAGCGGCACCGACAAGGAGCAGAACTACGCGCGGAAAATCGAGTCGGTCCGTCGGCACGGTAACTACGTCCTGTGCACTTTGCTGCTGGGGACCGCGATCATCAACGCCTCGCTCGCCGTGTGGATGTGCCAGATCTTGGGCATGACCTGGCTCTCCACGGTCATCTGCGCCTTCGGCATCTTCTTCATCGGGGAGATTCTTCCCCACTCCGTGGCGTCTCGTCACGGTCTGGCCATTGCCTCCAAAACCATCTGGGTGACGCGGCTGCTGATGGTGCTCTCCTTCCCCATCTCCTACCCCATCAGCAAACTGCTGGACCTCATCCTCAACCAGGAGATCTCCAACTTTTACACTCGAGAGAAACTCCTGGAGATGCTGCGCGTCTCCGACCCGTACCACGACCTGGTCAAAGAGGAGCTCAACATCATCCAGGGAGCGCTGGAGCTGCGCACCAAAACCGTGGAGGACGTCCTGACGCCGCTGACCGACTGCTTCATGCTGTCCTCGGACGTCGTCCTGGACTTCAACACCATGTCGGATATGATGCAGAGCGGATACACGAGGATCCCGGTGTTTGAGAACGAGCGGTCCAACATCGTGGACATCCTGTTTGTTAAGGACCTCGCGTTCGTGGACCCGGATGACTGCACGCCGCTGAAGACGATCACCCAGTTCTACAAACACCCGCTGCACTGCGTCTTCAACGACACCAAACTGGACGCCATGCTGGAGGAGTTCAAGAAAGGTGAGGAGGGCGCGCGGGGGTGTGTGTGGGGGGGGGGGGGGGGATACAGCTGGAAATATGAGCTGGAGACAGTTCATTCAGTGGCATCACTGAGGTCAAATGAAGTGCAGACTCAGAAGCTGTAAATAAAATGTGTTCAATTGCAGCCACATTGGAAAATAGAGTTTATCAGAGACAAACTAATAAAGTTGCAAGTTAACAGTATTTGCTTGTCTCAGTGAAATTGAGAATAAAGTTCATTTTCTGTTTTTCTGTCCTGTCTACGAGGACATTTGAGATTTTTTTGTCAAATCACCTTAATTTCTGTTGATTTCTGTTGATTTCTGTTGATTTCTTTTGATTTCTGTTGATTTCTGTTGATTTCTTTTGATTTCTTTTGATTTCTGTTGATTTCTCTGGGCTGGATGACTGTGAAAGACTTGTTTTGGGCCCTTTTTTGTAGATTGTATCTCCATCATCTGCCTGATTTACTTTATTTAGTTGTTGTTTTTTTTTGTGCATCAGCCGATTAGTTGAACGACAGAAAAGTAATCTCCAACTACATTGATAATCTTTTTAACGTTAAAGTAATTTTTCATGCAAAAATGTCAGAAAATTCACTTTTCAGCCTCTCAAATATGATTTCTCTGTTTTATATTATTGAAGTGAATATCTTCCGGGTTTGGACTGACTAAATAAAACACTCAAAGACATCAGCTTGGACTTTTAGAAACTGCGACGGACATTTTTCACAATTTTCTGGCATTTTATAGATCAAACGATTAATCTGGAAAATAATCCGCAGATTAAATTAATTTACAAAGGATTTTACACTTCTGTGGGTGGTAAAGAAAACTGTACCTACAGGAAGAAGACACTTTAGAAATAACCAAATTATACTGAATTATATATATATAGTATATATAATCTGTTATATTATTTTTCTAGATTAACCGATTAAACGTGTGGTCTATAAAAAGTCAGAAAATAGTGAGAAAAGTTCATCCCAGTTTCTCAGAGTCCAAGTTGATGTCTTTAAATGTCTTGTTTTGTCCAAACCCAAAGATATTCACTTTAATATGAGATAAAAACAACGAAAAGCAGGAAATCTCCATATTTCAGAGGCTGAGAATTACTTTAACGATTAATTAAGTCATCAAAATAGTTGCCGATTATTATTATTAATCTGTCGACCAACTCATCTCGAAGACACTGAACATGTTTTTGTACAGAAAAACCAAACAGAGAACTTGTAAAAGATTATAGGAGGTCGTGACCTCAAGGAGGCTGCTTTGAGTCTTTGAGTCTTTGAGTCTTTGAGTCCCTGGACTGGCTGCAAAACTCAAAACAGACCCCTGAGCTGCTCCTTTAACTTCTCTCTGCTCCTTTAATGCTGCTCAGCAGTGAAGTGAAGTATTGTGAATGTGTGTCTGTGCAAATGCAGAGCGGCTGGGCTGCAGCAGAGCGGCTGCAGCAGAAGCAGAGCGGCTGCAGCAGAATGGCTGCAGCAGAGCGGCTGCAGCAGAAGCAGAGCGGCTGCAGCAGAGCGGCTGCAGCTGCACTGGTTCTGCTGTATGGAGTCAGCTGCTTTTCTGAACAGTATAAAAGGGGTGGGGTGCACACCGGCCAATCACAGGCCTCTGCTAGTCACTGCCTTCCTGCATGTTCAGAAAGCTCATCGTCAGCATTTTCAGGGTTTTTTTCCCAGTTTTTTTCTGCTGGGTTTGTGGTGAGGACAGGAAGAGCCGGAGGTAAACAGAGAAGGACACCTTGAGCTGCGTCTGTTCACAGGACACACGTGACAGCTCGTGTATTTACATTTATGCTCATACTGTAACCACTCAGGGGAAATCTGGAATTATGTAAAGGTCATATTTTCAAGATAAGACTTGTTTTTCTTTACTTGAGCACTTTGCATGTTTTCACATTTGCAATGTCTTTGGAAAGGTTTTACAAACGTAAAGATGCAAGTCTGAGAGTCATCTTTATCATGATGATACCTGTGCTTCACTGCGACTGTAACCTTCATGTGTGTGTGTGTGTGTGTGTGTGTGTGTGTGTGTGTGTGTGTGTGT
>CALSCE010008678.1:0-13754 GCA_943593645.1 Bovichtus variegatus
AGCTGCATGGTGTCACATATATATAACAGTACATTACAGTACAATAAAGGAGGAGGATTAACCACATGCTGACTCTGCCCTGTTGTTTCCTTTTTATAAATAAGTATTAAGTCATAAGTCATTCCTTTCTGTCTGTCTTATGCTCTCTGACAGCTCAGGGTGCACAAACCTTTTAAAATATCAATCATTCCTGACCTGAACATGTAGGTCCGTTGTTCTCAATCGATGGGAAACAGAAACTTCAGTTTGGCAGTTGGTGGTGTCCTGGGATGTCTCGGGGTGACTTGTGTCTTGTGTGTCTGAGGCCGTGTTCAGACCTTTTGTGATCCGATCACAAATACACAGCTCTAAGTGTTGGTGCGAATGCTCCCAAGACGCATCAAGGGCGCATTGAGATCTGATCGCTCTAAACACATTTGGAGGTTGTCTGGGCTGCGTATGGCCACATTCTTTAAGCAGTGTGTACAGAAATGTGTGCGGGGACACACTGAAGGACCGCCTGCTCAACTGTCCTCAGCTAAGACGGAAGTGAGCGCCCATGAAGGTAGCTCTGTGAATTTAGTGGTTTCTGTATTTTTTAAACATATTTAAAAAGTGTTTCTCATGCCACATAAACCACAAGAGTTATTCTTGTGTATTGGATGTTATAATCACACTGTCATAAGTGTCATAACTCAAGACGCATGTGGAGACACATTATAAAGCCATCTGTGAACCAACAGGCTTGTACTTGTACTCCTTTTGTAATCGGATCACAAAAGACGCATGTTAATACCAGATACAAATCCCCCCTTTTTTTTGTGAGATCCAAATGGCTACGTTACTTCAGGCTGAACGTAGCTCAAAACCAGAGCAACTATGACTGTACGGTTTGTCAGAAGACATTTTCATCAACAGGCATATGTGCAATTTTGAGTAAAATCATCATAATTACCCATAAAGTGTTGATTCAGGTTGATTGTAACGGATTTAATTTAGAAATACTGGCCATATGTTGCTGATTTCTCAGTGGTCATGATTTCATGTGCTTGTTCAGCTGCTTTTACTGTAAAAATATTTCCATAAAATGTGAGTATCACATTAAAACGTAATGATGGACACCAATGTGAAGGCTCACTGAAGACACTGTTGCCTGTTACAGCGACAGGGAAAGAGGGAAGCAGTAAGAGGAAAACAGGGGGGAAAAAACAGAGAAGGGGCAAGAGGAGAGAGTGCAAAACAGAGACAAAGTGACAGAGAGTGAAAGTGTGGTTGTAGAGAGAGAGAGAGCCAAGCCTAGTTTTTTAGTTTGTGATCTAGGCCATTATCTGTGTTAGCACTGGTGGGGCTCCAACAGGCTCCGTGGATCCTGCATAACAATACCTTTTTATGAGCTTGTATGTGTGTGTGTACCACTGTAGGCTCACACACATAAGCGATCATGCGTGTTAACGCCATTGTGCCATACATGATGTACGCATGCGCCCCTGCGCCTCTGCCTTTTGTTTCTTGCCACTGAGTTTGTCAAGACCGCTCGCGTGTGTGCGTGTGTGTGTGTGTCTGTGTGTGTGTGTGCTTTGTCAAGTGTGTCTTCGTATGTGTGTATGTGACTCCTCACGTGCAGCTGTGCGCTCCTGCTGTATCACCCCCGTCGTCAGTCAACCCCCCGCTCCAGCAGCGCCCTGGGGGCCTTCATTATGTAAGAAAGACATTACTGCAGAACAGAGGCAGAGAGGCAGAGAGACATTACTGCAGAACAGAGGCAGGCAGCCCTGATAACTCTGGCAACCCCTGCTTCAATACAACCCACTTAGGCCTCAGCAGCAGAGGTGTGATCTGGGTAATGGCGAGGAGGACTGAGGGCCTCGGATGTTTGCGGGCAAGCTTGATGAAGAATACAGCAAATGTCAATGAATTACGTTCTGCATTATAATAAATGTTCTTCTCTTTTCTTCTGCATCAACTCCTCTCATTCCCTCCACAATCTAACTCACCTCCATCCATATATCCATACACCCATTCAAACTCTCCTCCACCTTAATCCTAAATAATATCCGCCATATTTATCCCCCTTCCTTCGTCCATCATTGATTCTCATCTCTCTCTTCACCTCTATCACATCCACATCCTCCCTTTCCTTTCCATCACTCCCAACCTCCCTCTCCAGCGGTCCCCTTCCCCCTGGCCCACCGGCTCACCATGAAGGAGGTGTTTGATGCCGAAGGCCGGCCGCGGGTGGACCTGCTCAAAGCTCACCTCACCAAGGAAGGCCGACTGGAGGAGGCCGTGGCCCTGCGCATCATCGATGAGGGGGCCGCCATCCTGCGCCAGGAGCGCACCATGTTGGACATTGAGGCGCCAGTCACGGGTATAGTGATGAAGAATGGGGGAATTCAGTGTGACTTAGTCTGTCATTTGGTGAACAATTACAGTGCAGTTAGTAGAAAATAGAGTCAGTTGGAATAGATTGACATTTTGGGAAACGTGTGTTTGCTGTCTTGCCAAGAATAACATAGCTCGATGTCACTGCTGCCACGACCAGAAGCAGGTTAGCTTAGCTTGGTTTAGCATAAAGACTAAAAACTGGGGGAAACAGCCAGCTCACATATGAAAGTGAAATATCTCATCTGTTCAATCTGTATAAAGAAAAACGTGTAAAAACATCACTTGCTGTGCTCCACTTTTTTATTGCCCCGGGAGCAGTAACTGCCTGGAGTCTGAAGGTTTGTGCGCTCTACATGTTGTTACCTATGGACAGAGGCAGGCTAACTGTTTCCCCCTGTTTCCAGTCTTTATGCTAAGCTAAGCTAACTGGCTGCTGGCTATAACTTCATACTTACAGACGGGAGAGTAGCATCGATCTTTTCATCTAACTCTTGGTAAGAAAGTTAATATGCTTTTTTCTCTGAATGTCAAACGATTCCCATAAAAACAGTTTGCAAAGCTCCCATTGGGACGACCAGCACAAAAAAGCTACAAGAGTGTTTATATGCGCATGAGTGACAAGCGAATAGATCGCACACGGAGACAGAGGAACGGAGCTGCGGAGCAAAAGGCAGAAAGATCAGTAATTATGTATTAATCAGATTCCATTCGTCGATTCATTAATCTGCCATATGTATCTGCCACCCTTCTAATGTGGACTGTTGTTCGGTCGCACTTCACTGAGGGAACCAATTGGCACTTATGCACCTCACAATGGCGGGCGCCTGCTTTGGTAATATCTGCGTGTATTCCCTTGCAGGGGAAACGGTATGAACCGAGAGGAATGTCGAAGGGAGGAGTGGGAGGGAGAGATTGAGATCGATGGAGAACAAAATGGAAAACAAGTTTCTGAGACGGTGACACAGAAGACAGACAAGCAGGCAGGCAGACTCAGTCACTGTCAACCTATTGACACTACCTGGTTAACGCACCTGTGTGTCTCCGCATGTGTGTGTGTGTGTGCGTTTATGCAAATTCGAGCGGTGAGATAATTCTGTGTGGGACGTCGTGCCCACGCACTGTGGGAACATCGCTCGGCTTTCACAGGTACAGATCCCCGGGGACGAGGACAGACAGACAGGCAGTCGGAGAGACAGTCGATCATAAGCTGCTTAGTGCAGAGGTTCTCAAACCTGCTTATGCCAATGAAGAACATATTGATCAGTTTCCAAGATTCTCCACTTTTACAGATTCTGACCCAGAAACAGCCGCCTGAGAGAATTGTTGCTTATAGATTTCCGAGATAAAACTACAGGCGAACAGTGCAGGTTCTTGTAGGGAGGGTCTTTAAGAAGATGTAACGTTGAGGAGATATTCAGCACATTTGATTGAGTCTCTCTGGAAATGCTCTGAGATAGACTAGTGAACAGACAGGCAGCTGGAAGGCTGAAATGTGAACTGACAGGCTTTTAGGGAGTCACATGAAGGCTTCTGGGAGAATACTGAGGCAGGTCTGAGGAGGCCGACAGGTACTCCTCAATTTCACTCGTGCCATTTTGCATTCCCAATTCCCAGTTCAAAATAAAGCGAATGCTAAGGAGTAGACACAAAAACAGACAGTAACATGGCAAGCAGATGGAGAGACAGACAGACAGACAGGCGTAGCCAGCCAGGCAGATGCAAAATGGCCTTCGTAAAATGGCTGCAGAGGGGAACTATGACATCAACTAAAAGTGAAAGGGGAGGCCAAACAGATGGTAAAGGGAGTCGGATGGGGAGATGTATGCTGGCAGATCACACAGACAGACAGTCCTGAAGACTTTCAAAATATAAAGTGTTCAGCATGTGTTGCCTGATGTGAATTAGATCCAATACTTCTGGATGTGACTGGGAACAAATCTGTGGCAAAATGATTAGAAATGCAGCCATTGAAATGTGTACAGAATCAGATTTAGAGTTTTGTTTATGATGATTTAGAACTAATTTCACATAATGTAGTACATGATTTAGAGCACAACAGTAAGTAATTGTATCAGGACCACAACTAGCAATCTGTCATTATCAATTGAACTGCCAATTATGTTCCTAATGATTGTTTTGTTAATTAAACTAGTGCAGTGCCCGTTGGGCCGACTGCTTGGCTTCCGTTTTATTTCTACCGCTCATCGAAACACCTTCACTCTCGACAATGCAATCGACCTGCCAAATGTGAAGTCAATCGGAGGAACTGTTGTCGAGAAATTCGAAGGACGGACGTGCATACATACGTAGGCTACATACCTGTAGTCAGACATCTTTAAGTTAGATGTCGAAAAGATGCCAATCAGAATTCCTCAGAGCCCAAGGTGACATGTTCAAATAGCTTATTTTGTCCAACTAACACTTCAAAACCAAAAGATGTTCAGTGAAATAGCATATAAGACAAAGAAAAGCAGCAAATCCCCACATCTGAGAAGCTGGAACGAGCAAATGTGTTTTTCTTTTTTGTTTTAAAAGTGACTCAAATGACAAAGCTGTCTGTCAATCAACTAGTCAGTTGATCGGCTAAGTCTTATTGTTCTCAATAGTATATATGCATAGAGATCATTGAGACTTTTTGGCAGGTAAAATCAATATAGATACCAAACGTTAGATCCCTTTCCTGACAGGCTGTATTCAAACGGAGACGTCAAAGTGATTACAGTAGCTTCTTTCAGGAGGATATTTTTATCACTTTTCTTCTTTTTTCTTAGGCAGGTGAATGATGTTTCTAGATCAGCAGACGGGACAGTTATACCTCTGCAAATGCAAATCAGGCCATATGGAGCCACTGAAGCGGAGATGGTCCCACTTTCTTTTCTTTTTTTTCCACTGAATTGTGGACACTTAACATGTGTCAGCTGAAAACTGTGGATCCTAACATGTGTTATGTGTTATGTGCTGTTTCCACAGTGTGTGGAGATATCCACGGCCAGTTCTTCGACCTGATGAAGCTGTTTGAAGTGGGAGGCTCTCCTGCCAACACGCGCTACCTCTTCCTGGGGGACTATGTGGACAGGGGCTACTTCAGTATTGAGGTGAGGATGGACACTTTATTGGGTGTGTATTCACTCAAAAACGCTGTAAGCTCGCTGTACTGTGTATACAGTAAGTTTACAACTAAATCAATGTCCATTATATTGTCCCGAAGTCTGTTATACAGTTTGTAGTGGCAAGGCTTATTTCACTACAGAGGTGTACAGTTACAATGTATTATAAATGCACAAAAGGTACTTGAGATTAGCTTCCACACACCACTATGTGAGTCTGCAAATGTACACAGACCAAAGTGATTTAAAATTCATGGACGATTCAAGGTCAGTAATCACAAACAAGAGTATAATATGCTGCTTACTGAAATATGTATGGAAACTGAGCAGAGATGGTATATCCAGCGGGCTGTTAGGACATTTGATTCTGTAAAATAGACGTGAGTGCAATTAAGTATTTTTTTGATGACTTTGCCTGGCGGAAATGCACCACAGATCAGGAATGTGGCTTGCATGGACGCCTATATTTTAAAATAGGGGAGCTAAGAGATCTATAATTGGCGAGGGGTCTAGACGTCCTCCTGCAGAAAAAGAAAATTGTAATTTAAGACAAATTTCCTATATTTCTACACTACCTATCTCTTGGATTAACCATCCACTAAATCCCAAATAATGAAAATCAACAGGATTAATGCAAAAAATATTAATAACCACAACTCTGGGGGTGAGTTTGGAGGGAGGGAGCAATCGTTAGGCCACTTTCCTAACGCGCTTCAAGGGCACATAGACGAGCATGGACGACACTGCGTAAAGGTGAGAGAACATTGAGCCATTTGTAGGATTAACAAAGTGAAAACATGTTGGATGATTTTATATTCAAAAAGATGAAAGTCGGACACAGCCACGGCAGTTTTCAATTCACACTCTTATTTGGGATAGTGCTTGTCTGTTCTTGTCCCTGTTCTTGTTTGTCTATCTTTAGATCTCCATTGATTTGGCAGTGGATGGTTCATTCGGAGAAGGGATTTCTTGTAACGTCTCCATCGTGTTTCTGACTCTTGCTTTGAATTTCCAATTTGAATTTAATGAGAACTGAAAGTGAAATGAAATCCGACTCTGCCGGATACAATCACTTACTAGCAATGATGTGCTAAAGAGGAATTACTTGCTTTCACTGCACTGTAGTGTGTGGTTTAAAGGAACAGTTTGACATTTCGGGAAGTACGCATATTTGCTTTCTGGCTTAGAGTTAAATCTGAAAAGTGATACCATTCTCATGTCTGTCTGTTAAAGCTCCTATGAAATCAAAATAGATGTTTACGTTTTTTATCACACATTATTGCGCTGGTTTACTGTTTTTACAGGAAACATGTAAATATGTGGAATCAAATGGCACTTGAGCCTTTTCATGGGAAGTTTAAATATGGAAGTGTAGCAAGGAGATGGTTTGTTTAGCTTAGCATAAAAACTGGGGGAAACTGCGAGTTTAGCTTCATTCAAAAGTAAAAAAAAAACAAATCAGCACCTTTAAAAATCACTAATTAGCACATTATATGTCGTTTGTTTAATCCATAGAACCATTGAAGTCTTTTTCTAGTAGTTTAGCTAAACATAAAGCCTGGCTCTGCCCAAAGAAAAAATAATCTGCCTACTGTGCTGGTATGACTAGACCTTACTTTATAAAATGTCAAACTAGTCCTTGGGACATTACATATATTTACTGTATACAGTAAATATGTGATTAGCTTCATTTGTGACAATATAGTATTTTTGCTGCAATTAGGCTATTTACCATAGTGCAAATATAAATGTGCCCCAAATTCTGAAACAACCTCTTTTTTTTGGTGAGTTTAATGATGTTGTTAATATATCTCTCACCGTTTTTTTTATGCTTTTTCTTCCCTGGTGAACCTTCAGTGTGTGTTATACCTGTGGTCACTGAAGATCCTCTACCCAAAGACACTCTTTCTTCTACGGGGAAACCATGAATGTAGACATCTGACGGAATATTTCACCTTCAAACAAGAATGTGAGTAACTTGTGTGATGTTATGTGCTCCTTCTCTCTCTCTACCGTTGTGACACTGCTGTGTGTTTTTCTCCCCGTCTTTAACCTCATCCCGTCTTACTCCGTCAAATTATATCAGTTCTTTCTGTTAATCATAAAGCTAAGAAGGGCCGCAGCTAACAGGTATTTTCAGCATCGATTCATCTGCAGATTATTTTTTAATGAATTGATTAAATGTAAAAAATATATTTAAAACAAAGAAAATATTCTCATTGGAGGATTTTTGGCTTTTTTCTTTAAATAAAATGACTTCATTGAAAGAATGGACTGTTCGCTAAGCCCCTCGCATTCTTGCGTGGCATGTATGCATAAAGCCGATTTACAGCTGCAAGGCGAGTTTATTTGTTGAGCCCCATTCTTGTTTGTTTTGTTCTTGCTAAAAATACCCTTGCTTCATCAGACGTACGTTGGTTAGCTAGCTAATTAAACTAATGTGGGCTCAATGAGTTGATTAAAAACTCATCTGGCAATGTTTTTTAAGTTTCCAGCTGACTCGTTTGCATAAGAACCATGTTAGGGGGTCTTATGAAGGCCTGTGTGATACAGTGCTGAAAGAATGAAGCCACATGTCCCACACAAAAAAGTCCTCATCCAGTTTAAGATGATAGCCTACAAGACATGGGAACAAAGAAACATTGGTCTTGTTTTTGCAGTGTAGAGCTAGTTAGTCCTATAAGAACGACAAGGAAAAATAATGGATCAGCCTGTTATTTCATGCGTAACGCTGCTTAGCTGCTTAGCTTACATAATTGGACAAGCTAGAAAGGGGTTGCTCCACCGTTCATATTTCTGAACAGCATGTTTCCCTTTCACTGTAATAAGAGGGAAAGCTTTTAGAATGAGGACTTACCAATGTGTTTGGCAAATGTAATGCTATCTCAGCTAACGAGTTTGGCCGCAGTTGCTGGAGGGTAAACCTCCCAAAATCCAATTGAGCAGGACAGAAAAACTGTAACATTAAAGTTAGCCTACACTCTTACATAGCAGCGTCCAGGACAGGCTTCCACACAGTGGAACCGTCCCACGAAATGTAGTTAGCTAATAAAACGCTCTTTGGCCATGGACGGTTTTCAGCTTTTGTTAGAGCCAATCTTGGAACCCATCGGCTAACGGTCTGACCATTTCGCCTCTGGGGGTAGCGGCTAATTTTTTGGGGGTTGCAGCGTAGCTAACGGATATCCGGACCAAGACTTCTTCTTCCATGCGCTGGTCATTGTTTACAGTCTGATTAGCAACTTGAGGCGCAAGAATTGCAGCTCAGAGTCAAACAGCCTTCATACACTAAGTATCACTCTTACCACAGCCCCATGTGCACCGCTTCAACATGTGAAGAAATCCAAAGCTAGGCCTGCCGTGCCTACTCTTGCTGAGCTAGGATTGGACCGTTCGGGGGGGGGGGGGCGTTTAGCAAACAGTCACTTGTTACAGATACATTTCCTGTCATGCAAACTAATTGATTTGTCATCGACTGATCATTTCAGCTGTAGAGTTATGTATTTTCTGTAGGATTTCCACTCTCCCTCCCCCGTCCATCCTTCCAGGTTGTATCCTCCCTTCCATCCTTCCTCTCGCACTTCTCTCCTTACTTAATTCCTATTTCTCACCCTCTCCCTCTCCATCCATCCTCCATATTTTCCTCCCTTGCACAGTCTCTCGCTCTCTGTCTCTCTGACTCTCCTCGCGTCCTGTCCGAGAGTGGGTGATTAGCAGCAAATTAATTTGGCCCTTAATGATTGGCTCAGGGACTTGCTCCTCTATGTCTGATTGGCCAAGGGACAAGGAAGCTAATTTCCCCTGTTGCTTGTGGCGAATAGTGGTCGCCCTCAATTACCATCTGCTGTGTGTGTGTGTGTGTGTGTGTGTGTGTGTGTGTGCAAGAGCATGTACTGTCACTGCATGCGTGTACAAGAGTGTCTTCATAAATGTTTAAGTGTCAGTGTGTGGAAGGAGCTGAAAACTGGTGGACTAGCAATAATGAGCTCTTGCTCTACACAAGGCAGATGGAGAGGTTGACAAACACACTCCTCTCTGTCTCACACACACACACACAAAGGCTGGCTACTGTACACTGCTACTCCACAACACTGGCTTTGATTTGTGTACGTGTCGTTCTCGTGCCCTCACGCTCTTCCCTTCTCCTTGCCATCTCTCTTTCCTCTTCCCTTGCCGTCTCCTCTCCTTCCTCTCTTCCTCTCTTCCTCTCACCGCTCTCAACCTCTCCTCCTTCTCCTGTCTCCTCCTATCAATCTCTCTCCTTCTCTCTTTATGAAATTATCATTCTCCTTTCCTCTCCTCTCTTCTCCCTGCTTGCTCGCGTTCCAAAATCAACCCTTCTCTCTTCCTTCTTCCCCTTCTATCACTCTCCTCAGATCTCCTTTCAGCTATTTTTAATCCTGTGATATTGTTTGTGTCAGATGTATTGTTACGCCCATGTGTGAAATGTACTTTAAAGATGCTGTGTGTTGGATGTCTTTATTGATATCACTACAAAAATCAAAGGAGTTTTTCATAAAGCAAAAAATTCAGCCTCACAGTGACGCTTCTACGCTGCTTCATGCTTATATTTGGGTCAGATTTTGTTCACTGTAAACAGAATTGTTGTCTTTGCATCCATATGTTGTCTGTAATACTATGATTTCTACTGTAATATGAAGCATTTTGATTTTTTTCTTGCTTGGGAAGTAGCCTTTTCAAATCATCAGAGAGGAGAGAACCGGGTCATATGGAGAAGAGATGGCCACATTAATTAATAACATGCGATGTGAAAATCCTACATATTACTGCCTTTATACCCAAGTCAACCGAATTATGCTTTTAGAGGAATCATATAAGTCTGTCTGAAGCCTTCTGTTGATTCGTCCATGTAAAAGCTCCATGTTTGTTTGTTCTCTGCAGTGTGTTTGTGTGCAATAAGTAACACTCACACTCCCAGTAACAGGGACTGACTGTACGTTTGCGGGGACGGTGGCTGTTCAAAGCACGTCAAAAACACATTCAGGCGCTCCTTTGTCTCAAGCCTTAAAATATTCTCGCCCCCCTCTTACCACCTCCAGGTAAGATCAAGTACTCGGAGCAGGTGTACGACTCCTGCATGGAGGCGTTTGATTGCCTGCCCCTGGCAGCCCTGATGAACCAGCAGTTCCTGTGTGTGCATGGGGGGCTTTCACCAGAGATACACACGCTGGACGACATCAAGAAGGTACGAAAAGAGGCGCACACACACACACACTTTAGAATGAACAATGTTGCCCTAATGCATGTCAAAATGAGTAAAGATCTGAATCATGCTCTTTGACTTTGTAATTGCAATTATTATATTATTAGTTAGTTATTATATATATATATATATATATATTATAGTTATTACATATTGTCACACCTCATACTGCAAAACCACCTTGTCACAAGCCTCACAATCAACAATAAAACCCGTCATAACACTGTATAACTAGACAATAAAACGTATGGACAAAAAGCCAACAGGGTGGAACCCTTGTAACATCTATGAAAGCTTCTTGTGCCATTCCAATTTATTTTTAAAAGCCTACATGGTCATGCTCCTTCCCTGCTTAATGAATGTATTACACGACAGTATAGTCAACAAACGGGCCTATAAAAACTGTCAGATTGCATTACGCAAGACCTCATTTGGACAATCGGTGCACTCTGTTAAAGGAGCCTAACCATGGAACTGAATGGAAAAGGCACCACCCTTTTAATGTTTTAATAGACATAATAAATCATGGCTGAAAGAGAAACGACATTGTTCTCACACCTAATAACCAGTAACGTCACTTATGTATCTGTGGAATCTAGAAGCTTCTGTCACACTTGCTGCTCACTCTGCAAGAAAGCTATGCTAATGCTAAGCTAGCCTTAAAGCTAAAACAACATGTACTTATTGAATTTTCCCTGTCTGTTAATAAATACATTTCAGTCATTTAGTTTGTTAATCCGCTCTAGTTCTGTGCCTGCTGCTTGGTTTGTGGTATTGCTGCTTTCTCGAGAACCGCTCATCCAAAGAACTTCACACTCGACACTGAGCAATACATGACATAGTTGCGTCCCCTAGCTATACTGGAGTATACACAAAAGCTCACACGAACATCAACGGACAGCGAGCTGTACCCAGCATGCTGTTCGGCAGAGTGAAAGTTAAAGCCCTCTCAATGCACTACACAGTGTGTACATAACTACTCTAAATCTCAAGAACTCGCACTCGACACTTCTTGGGTCTTCAGCAATACACCAGCCGAGTGAAGCCTTGACAGACTTTTTCTATTTAAGTTAGATAAATAAAATTCATTCTCAACGGAGAAAAGAGAAACGCTAAACCATCTAAAGATAACTAGCATAGCAGATCTGATAGCTGCCATGTCAGACTCTAGTGGAAATCATGCAATATGGCATGGTAATGCTGCCTTTAGATTACATATTTAGATTCATTAGATTGTAAATTACTTGATTTTATTAATAAATATAATTATGAATAGTAGAAGAAGCAACATAGATGCATTAAATGTATGGTCTGTGAAACGTATATAAGCAAATAAAATGAATAAAGCTCAAAGAACACATATATTTGTAGATGAATTTTCCCTTTTGGTCCTACATGCATTTTTAAGGTATCATTTGGGTTGTATTTTGGGGTTAAATAAGACATAATATAAAGGCTTACAACCTTTCTTACTGTCACACAGTTTGCCTGCCAGCCTGAAAACACAGAACCCTTTTTCTCAACTTCACTACCTCCGTATTTACTGCTTTATACATAGCAGCAACATTTATCTCTTCTAATCACTTGGAAATATAATAACGTTAATGTAACACGTTATCGACTTACGTGCGGCACTCAAACGCACCTGCGAGCACAGACACAACACACACCAACTGTTATTCATGCCTAAATACCCACATGTACTGTCACTGCAGAGCCTCCGTGAGAAAGCGGTGAATACAGTACAGCTGCATGTATACAATTCACAGTACTACAGAATACAAAGGCACACGCATGAACACAGAGACACGGGGACACACACTTCCTCGTCTAATGGCAGTGTTTCCATGGTGAATCTGCTGGTGTGACATCTTCTCCCTCCTATGTGGTGAGGGTTGCCATGGAGATGCTCTGCTCTGACAGTATGTGTTTATGTGCGTTTTCTTTCTCTTTCTCATTTATCCTATATGTGCGGGTGCATTTGTGTGCGTGAATACTTTATATCACTTTTAAAAATGTTGTGTATCCGATATGTTTTTTTTTTCTGTTTCTGTTTTTCTATCTGCGACTGAGCATGTGTGTGTTCTCTAAGCTTATCTGTGTGTGTGTCCCTCTCTGTGTGTGTGTGTGTGTGTTCTTTGTATGTCCTAGTTGGACCGGTTCAAGGAGCCTCCGGCGTTTGGGCCCATGTGCGACCTGCTGTGGGCCGACCCCCTGGAAGACTTTGGCAACGAGAAGACCCAGGAGTACTTTGGCCACAACACAGTCAGAGGCTGCTCCTATTTCTACAGGTACGGGACACATTTACTCCTCACAAGGACAAACTAAAAGAAATATTACATTACAGTCCTGATAGTTTATTTTAGAATAATATCAACTTGAATGTGAGTGAACAGAGTAGATCCCTGTGCTTGTGAAGCGCAGTGATGTGAACTAACCTGACAAACAAGCCGAGGTGAATGCAATATTTAGAGATAAAAAAAATACTCCCTAGGAACGATATTCTTTGAGATTAGCAGCTGAAACCTGCAGCCAGAAATAAGACTGATCCTCAAATGTGTTCCCGCTCGGCTCATTCGATGTGCTTTAATGAGCTTTAATGATTCGGCGTCAGCGAGATTTTACTTTTCTTTTGTTTTTTTGTATTGGCCAGAGGCTTCACAGAAGACTATTACAAATGTTTTAACTGATGTTTTGACAATTATACATCACAACAGAATCAAACGCTTGTAGGAAAGAAACCAGCAGGCAAGTAAAAACACACAGGCGTAAAAATAACATTTCCAGATGAAAATATATCCGGTTCCTTCCCCATTGGCATCATTTGCGAGATGCGAGATGCGACTTTCACCTACACACCTGGAATCTAATAAGTTCGATGGACTTCAGTGTATTGGTTTGGGACGCTGGTGATGAGAAAAGAGACGGAGAGATGCTTCCTGCACGGTTACACCACGTCCAAGATCCAATAACAATCACTGGGATTTGTACAATAGACAGAAGATCTCAGCCAGTTTCACACACACACACACACACACACACACACACACACACACACA
>CALSCE010008681.1:0-18211 GCA_943593645.1 Bovichtus variegatus
TATATATATATATATATATATATATATATATATAGTATGAATTAGAGCATGTTTGTATTACCATGTAACAATGGTTTGCTGCTTCATGGAGAACGCAGTCATTAAGTGAAATGATAGCTCTGTGCAGTGATGCTTTTTGTTCAGGTAGGTATAATTAGTGCTTCCACAATAGCACACATGTAATTATAAAGCGTCTTGTGTAGTGTAACGCTCACCAGATGCCAAAACAGCAAGTAGAGCTCAGGGATGATGTCTTTCAATTAGGATTTCACCCAAAGTCCAGTCAATTATTCCTCAAAGGTTTGTTGTGCTTTGCTTCCCGTAAATTGGCCAAACAAAAAAAATACATAAAATATAAACAAAAGCTGCTCTGCCTATTTTTAGTAACAAAAACTAATTTAACTGTAATCGTGGAATTTGTTGAACATATTTTGCCGACATAAAAGCGTTGGATAGATTTGATCATGGTGGTTCAGTCAGAATAAAATAATTTGCTACTTTGACAAAAAAAACAAACACATTCTGGGTGATGTGATTGGCATCAAGCACATTGTGAATCCTTTGAAAATGTTCCTAAACATCAAAGTGTAGATTATTTTACAGAAACAGAGAACGGGGCCTTGTGATGCTCTGATTTGACTTACTGAAAGCTCAGTTGGAGTTACGACGGAGGTTTAGAAACCTTCAAAAATCCTATTTTCTCTTTCAGAGGTTGCAGTATGCAGGGCACGTTAAAGTTTCAGAAAGATCCCGCTGTGTTAAAGACAATAAAATAAACGAGACAACAGCCCTGACGCATTTAAATCCTTATTCTCTGAGAGTAGCTGCACATTTCACTTCTTCACTACAGTTTTAACATACTCACTAATTGGTAAATGTCAATTGGTAACAGATCTTTTTCCTAAATAAGTACAACTATATTTCTATAGCACGTCCCTGTGGAATATATATATATATATATATATATTGGGTCAACGAGTTTCTATGTACTAATGGGAATGTTTCCAAAGAATTGCTTAGGATTTGCCCAGTTACTGCTGCAGTGGGAATGATATTATTGATTACCGATGCAAGAAGCAGCGCTCTGAATCCCTATATATTGATCTGTCTTAAACCTAAGCAGAAGTTCATTAACAAAGGAATGTCTGACAAAGCATTAGTGTACAAAGCTTCTTTTCAGTGAGACTCCAGGTGTGAAAGTTAATGGACTACAGCTCCAGCTGTCTAACCGAGCCTAATGGAGTTCCCCAGGGTTCTATACTGGGTCTTCCTTTATTTTCTGTATTTTTCACTTTGTCGCATTTTGCTTTTATTGATACACCAAGAAAATAAAGCTTTAATGTTTTCATCTGCAGCCATTTAGAAGTGGTGTGCAATTATAAACTATTGTGAAGTCCAGAATAAAGGATTCAACTGGTAATTGCCTCAGTTATTACCAATTATATTGATAAAGATTGTGCTTCTCATGTGGGTTTCAGTCGGTATATTTACGTTTAGGCTCGCTCTTTCTTCTTTTTGTATTTGTGGTGTCTGCCAGCTCTCCCGTGTAAAAGTTTGACCTCAAACTTACTTATTAAAATAAATCAAAAGGTTTCAAATTGGATTTTCTAGATCCTCTGTAGATCTTTGCACCTGAGTGCCGTTATGTCGCCATCGGAGGTAAAGTGTCGTGACACCAGACGTGTAGTAGTCGATACCAATACCAGATCAATTCCACGATTCTCGATGCCCAATTTAATACCGCGGTAAGAAATCAAAAAACAAAAAACCCCATGTACTTTATGTACTTTGCACACTAGTTAGGAAGTTAAACCGGTCATCGTGCTCCTTCTAATATTCATTTCATATTGCTGTGAAATAAAAACCATCTTTCAAAAAACTGTATTTTCTAAGTTTCTAGCCAAAAAAAAATAAAAAATTGCAAAGATAACATTCAAACACATTATGATGACGTCATAATTTACCTTTTTTTTTACTGAATAGATAGTTACAGTAGAAAATACGAGGTCACTTTTTCCGAATTTTGGCATCGACTTTGGTGCTTCTTCTGCACTCGCTACCTCCGGGGTTTGCTCAAGGCTATAAACAGTAGAGGCCGTGACAAAACTAAATGCTGAGTCTGTGTATAATATTCCCGCCTATGAATAAACAATTCTAGGCCTTGCAGTTGAGTGGGGACCCATGAACCACTAGAGGGGGAAGAAAGTCCCATACTTAATGCTCGACACTCTTATTAAGATTTTAAGAAAAGTGTCGGGCAGAGATTTAAATATGCTATTTTTGATTTCAGGAAATGTGCGTGGTCTCAGTCTCTCTCCAGGGCTACTCCTGCACCACAAATGAGAAGACTTGGAACCCTCTTGCAGCTTACATGATTTGCAAAAAGAAAATTAATTGATTCAAACTTCAACTGAAGGCTTGGTGTGTATTTTAATTGGCTGTTTGCATTCAAAATCAAATTAAAAACATGCAGATGGGGTGACAATGTTGGCCTTGTTTATCAGAATTCAAGGATTATTTTTATCAGTGCGTACGACTAGCTGGATTTATCACCATTTGATCCCTTTTGATATGAAGAAGTTTAAACTATATAGAAAAACGGGGCCGATATAATTATCAGGGCGGAATTATTATCAACAGATAAAGTCAAGGCTTTTCTTTTATGCAGAGTTTTCCTCATTCAAGATTATCTTGATATATTACATACTGTTGAATAGCAGTAAATATATCCCAGAGAGATGCATTGATGTGAACAACTGAGAAATTCTCCATGAACTTCTCTCTGCTCTCTGCTTATTTGAACTAATTAAAGCGAAAACTTAGTTAATACATTTCTTTTCTCAAATACCCTCATGGTAAAATACTTCAAACTAAAATAATAGTACAGCTTCCTGAGTGGAGAGCAGTACAACATAATGGAGCATACATGGTTGAAACAGAATTATGTAAATGTTGAGGAAAAAAAAGCTTTTTTTTTTTTTTTTTTTTTAGGTACACCTACTCATATTAACATAAAAGTTTGCTCTTACACTTCATCGTGACAGAAACACTTTCCGATGCATTTTTCCAGAGTCATTGTGAACATTTTTTTTCTCCCTAATGAAGTTCCTGTTGCGACAAAAACCCATCTCGTCTCACAGCCAAGTCAACTTTCCACTTAAAGTGGCGAACTTAAAGTGGCACGACGGAGAGTTGCATCAGCGCCTGTGAAACGTGACAGTAAATGTCACGTCTGTCACGTGGCCTGAACTTTAAGCTTGATGCTGTGATTTACGAGAGGGACCACATTACAAAATGTGTTTCCTGGAATCATCTTAAGGTTAGGATTATCTTCAAATGATGTCCTTTCCCTCCACATTTCAGTTACTTCCAGTTGCTCGGTGGAAGAAGAGCGTTCGTGAAATGAAAATGTCAGTTGATGAAATCCAATGAAAGACTTCTCGGCAAAATGAGTTCTGGTCTGCCACAGAGTTTCACCTGTGAGGCGCGGGAGCCTCGATGCTGCCGGTTTTAAATATGAAAATATCAACGAACATCACTCCTTACCGCTCACTGTTTCATGAATATCGTGTCTGTGTTTTTCCCCTCTCCGTAGGACACGGAGATTATCAACACGGCCATTCTGACCGGACGCACCGTGGCCATTCCTGTTAAAATGGTCTCCATAGAGATGAATGGAGCTGTCACTGACGTCTCAGCCTTTGTGCAGTGCAAGTCCTCCAATGAAGACATTGTTAAGGTACAGTAAACCTGATTTTCTCAATCTCTGTTTCTGGGATAAGATGTCAATTTCGAAAAATGTAATCCTTTTACTCTTCCAGTAATACTGGAGAGTGGTCCAGCAACACAGCCGCAACCTCAGGAAAGCATGAAAACTTCATTTCAGGGCCGCTCCATATGTACTCGGGATTCGATTATTCCCTTATGCCTCAGATAAAATCAATGGAGGTTTATAAAACTCTACATATGAATCAATATGGTTAGAAGGAAGCAGGAAAGGCAGCTCTTCGAAGCCCCACGGCGACAGTTTGTGAGACTCCTTGTTCACAGACGCGCTGCAGTGCAAATCCTCGCATCTCTTGTTGCTCATTTAAGTATGATGCGGGCAGATATGGCGCCGGCTTCGCAGGTTCCAGGGAACAATGAGCGCTCGGGCTCGCAGGGACTCTGAGCCGAGAGTACAATATCAAGTCAGTTGATTAAATAAATTAAAGTGGGATCACAACAACTTGCAGAGCACATTAGAGGCTGTGATTATGCCATTATTATTTTCTCCAGTCAATTACAATCATAATAGATTGCACTATATGCAGATTGCGTAATTGTATAGGCAGCATAGTGAAGTGTCGTCCTGCACTGTTGATCATATTAAAAAGTGATGGCGTAAGGGGAGATGTGACTTTAGAGGTTGTAAACAGCGTTCACTGTGTGTTATTATATTCAAATATAAAGCACAGCAGACTGCCTCTGCAGCCTATGATGTTAGTCATATAATAAATATAATAACCTAAACTTATATAGCAATGTAGAGCGAGATGTTGGACAGCAATGAAGGGAATTTTGCAGAATGTTCATGATCAGATGAAATGTAATCAAGAGGTTTTCCTCTGAATGAAATGAAAATGATTTTGAAGTTTAAAAGCAGTTGCAGTGAGTTTAGGTTTGAGCCACTTTCCTTTTTGCTCTTTGTTTGATTTCTCTACGGCAGTCTTTCTCAAAGAGTGGTCCAAGGACCACTGGTGTTCCGTGAGTGACCCCTAGTGGTCCGTGAAGAATAAGCTTGGATGTCAACATTTTTTTTTTAAACTTTCATTTCCATGAAAAAAGCTTAGATGTCAAAAAAAACCTTAATTTTCTTGAAAAAAGCTTGAATGTCAAAATACTTAATTGTCATGGTAAAAAACATTTATTTGAAAAAAACTTAATTTTCATGAAAAAAGCTTGGATGTCAAAAAATGCTAAATATTCATGAAGAAAGCTTGGATGTGAAAAAAAACTTAATTTTCATGGGGAAAAAATGTATTTGAAAAAACCTCAATTTTCATGAAAAAAGCTTGGATGTCAAAAAAACGTAATTTTCTTGAAAAAAAAGCTTGAATGTAAAAAGAAAAACTTAATTTTCATGAAAAAAGCTTGAATGTGAAAAGAAAAACTTAATTTTCATGAAAAAAGCTTGAATGTCAAAAAAACCCAACATTTTCTTGAAAAAAGTTTGAATGTGAAGAAATACCAAATTTTCATGAAAAAAGCTTTGATGTGAAAAAAAACCTTCATTTTCATGGGAAAAAAATTATTAAATAAACCCCCTTAATTTTCATGAAAAAAGCTTGGATGTCAAAATACTTAATTTTCAAGGAAAAAGCTTTAAGTAAAAAAAAAACAAAAACTTAATTTTCATGAAAAAAGCTTGGATGTGAAAAGAAAAACGTAATTTTCATGAAAAAAGCTTGGATGTGAAAAGAAAAACATAATTTTCATGGGAAAATTTTTTATAAAAAAACCCCCCTTAATTTTCATGAAAAAAGCTTGGAGTCAAAAAAAACTTAATTTTCTTGAAAAAAGTTTGAATGTGAAAAAATACCAAATTTTCATGAAAAAAGCTTGAATGTAAAAAAAACCAACTTAATTTTCTTCACAAAAGCTTGGATGTCAAAATACTTAATTTTCACGGAAAAAGCTTTAAGTAAAAAAAAAAAAAAAAACTTAATTTTCATGAAAAAAGCTTGGATGTCAAAAAAAAACTTAATTTTCATGAAAAAAGCTTGGATGTGAAAAAAAAAACGTAATTTTCATGGGAACATTTTTTATAAAAAAACCCCCCCTCAATTTTCTTGAAAAAAAAGCTTGAATGTCAAAAAAAAAACTTAATTTTCTTCACAAAAGCTTGGATGTCAAAATACTTAATTTTCCCGGAAAAAGCTTTAAGTAAAAAAAAAAACAAAAAAAAAAAAAGGTAATTTTCATGAAAGAAGCTTGGATGTGAAAAAACCCTTTTTTATTGGTTAAGTGGTGCTTGGTCTGTAACAGTTTGAGAACCCTGCTCTACGCCGTCTTTCACTGGGCGTTGGACACGAGCGATCGGCGCACAAAGGGAGACTCTGGCAGCGATGAAAGAGGATGTCGACTGCGCATTGTTTCTGCTGTCTCACACCCACTTTCTAATTACGGGAGGTTGAAGTTAACTGTCCAAGCATGAATTTTGCGAACAAATAAATTCTGCCTGCAGCGAGATGTCCCAGAGTGTAAGCCGTCTCACCCCGTCTATCACAACGCCCGCAGGGTGTTTTAATCTACCTGCCTCGGAGAGAAAGGGGTTCAACGAGGGAATCTGGCAAACGGCAGCCGTGTTCTTTTTAAAACCATTCTTATACTTCGTCACAATTCTCCATCTTTACCTCCTTCTCGTGTAGAGGTTGTGCAGCTGCTGAAAGACTCGGCATGTTAATACGCTGCACTGGGGAAACAGCCGTCAGGGACTCGCAGCGTGATCAACTCTGACTTGTTAGGCGTGTGTGTGTGTGTCCCAACAAATTAATACATCATATTTGAATAATGCCGAATCTAGTCTGTGTCGAAAAGCCATTTGTTCTTCGAGTAGTAAAACTATTATATCAAGTCGGACTAATGAAATCCTTGTCGGGGGTTTAACGGCTCCTCAAGGTCGGGCCAGGCAGGTTTGATTGTAGATTTTACAGACTCGAGGACACAAAGTCATAAAGCTGAATCTGACTTCATTCACGTCAGTTATCTGTTCTTATTAAAAGACCAGTATCTGTCCAATATATGTTGGCTGTGATGTACAGGCCCGACCCTCTCGTGTCATCTTTTTATACAATATTCATCTGAATAAATAGGTCGCAGCACGGTGAAGTGTTGAGAAAAACAATTAGAGTGTGAATTAAATTCATAGAAGTCGATGAGACTTTCTGACTGAAGACTTTCTTTAAGGTTACACACCCCGGGCAAAAGCTGTTTTTTTTTTTGTTTTTTTTCATGCATTGGCCAATTTTGAGTTTTCATAACATGTCTTCTGTCAGACGAGTGGAAAGAAAACCTCAGATCCACGTCAGAGTTTATTTAATAACTGTGTCTGTTTGTGTCTGTAGATCATCACATAAAGCCTCATTTACATATTTAAACATCACATAAAGCTTCATCTACATATTTAAACATGTCAGAACACTTGTAATATAAAAAGTAATTAATGTGAGTCATGAACTGAAGTTTCATGTTTATCTATTAGTTACATTTTTGAGCCTATTCACCTGTAGTGTGTACAAAATGTATGAATTTTACAATCATATCTTTAAAGGAGCTTTTTCTCAGACTCTGAGGCAGAAATCTCCACTTCAGTAGCTCTTACATACACCAAACTTTACACTTTCATTCCTCTCTATATTCTGAAGCTTTGTACAGAGGGGTGTGTTCACATCTCACTCAGAGCTGGATTTATAGAGCATTTTATTCCCTAAAACCAAGGCGAAAATTGTTTTTTTTAATGGCCGTTGAAAGTATTTTCTGATTTATGGAGTGACACAAAGATTTATCCAGAATCTCCTCAGTAAAAACCTTTGACTCTAATATGTCAACATGAAACAAGAACTTTGAACCTGCTTTATCTAGTGTTCACATTTCTGTTCTGGAAATGTATGCAAATCAGCCCACATTTAATAAGATGTCTCATTTGCATATTCAAACCTAACATTTCAGAAAACTTGTAATACAAAAAAGTAATTGCATTATTGTAATTAACACAAAGGGGGAGTGTCACTTCCACCCTATGGGGCTTCCTGTTGTATTGTGCTGTCATTAGAAAGGAGCAGGTGTTGCTTTGGGACGGCTGGCCTCAGCACGCTGTTGATCATTTTTCATTATCCATAAAGACGAGGCGCCGGGGCCACGGGATGTTGAGCGGGGCGGCTTTCAGCGCTCCTGCCACTGAACATCGAGGATCGTTTCAAATGAGTCATGACAGTCCACTGAAACGTCACCCAGAATCAAAGACTCACGGGGAGACGTGGAACACTCCTTTACTTTGTATTTTACTTTTTATTCCAATCAGATACACTACAGATGCAAAGTACATACAAAGCTTGTATGCATCTCCCCTGGCATCGTGACTCATATACCCATCATATAAATATGATGCAATGTGCAGACATGCCCGTGGTCACCCTGCACACGTACCGTGCCCGAAGGCTGCTTCCTCCTCGACACACTTTGCATACTAGTGTGACACATTTACCGCGAGTGCAACTCCATGTTTAGCATGTAAAAGACTAATAGCGGCGGGAACGTCGACCTAAACATCCCTGCAGCTCAGCGGGGAAGTGGTTGCTTCATGCTGGAGAAGAGACAAGGATGTCCTTACTGATATCCAGAATTCCTCGCAGTGAAAGCACAACCCTGATTTTAAAGGCTAAACCCAAAAAAAAAAAACAAAGAAATATACATTATTTATACAAACGTATGTGGACATTCTGTCCTTCATGGCTCCTGAGTTCCCATTCAACTTAAACGCAACGCTACAGCATGCAATGATGTTCTTGACTGTAGTGTGTCTCTAACTTAACTTTAACTTTAGCCCATAAATAAAGAGTGTGTGTGGAAGGACTTGACTGGCCTGCAGAGCGGCTCAGCTCCAAACCTCTCAGATAAACAGGACGGCCGATGCTCTCGCGGCTGGACGGGAGCAAATCCCCACAGCCAGTCGCCCAAAGCGTGGCACAGGAGTGTGATGCTGCAGCACTTTCAGCCATGAAGTATATTTTATCTGCTCAGGAGATAATATCTGCAGCTGTACACTTTTTTTATGATATAACTTGGAGGGATCAACCCCTCAAAGTACGCGGATCACTGCTTTGCAATGTGAAATAAAGAGAGAAAAAAGAGTTTCTTTTTTTAAATTACATACAAAAAAGGGTTACAAAGTCCCAGCTTTCCAGAACAACAAACCATTTTCACCCTCGACATCATTAATCGTACCAACAACAGGCTAATGGGGGCTGGCTCATTTAGCTAACAGAGCTAAATGAGCTCATTGGTTGCACTGCTCTTGAAGCCAGCGCGCATCCATCACGTGAAGAAAAGCTTCATAACAGCTCCGAGACACAGTGCCACTGACGCTGGCCATGTGTCATCCTTCATCCACTCTTCATTTAATACATATGTTATCCCTAAATGGGAACTCCATTTGGCAGGATGTTGTGGCAATTAATTCAGCGAATATTTAAATTTGAAAAATAAAATCCGGGCATAATTGCGGTTTCTGTTTGGAAACACATGCCAGGCAGCGTGAACGTGTGAGTGTCATCAAGATGGCTCCATTTTTTATTTATTTATTTATTTTTTTCTCCTGCACCAATGTTTGTTATGTGACATTGAAACGTGGCTCGTCCGCTCGTAGTCTCACGCCGCCGCCGCCGCCACATGTTAATTTCTTACCACCTCTGAGATAATTGCAACTCCAACATGGAAAAACTATTTTGAATCCTTTTTGTCGGCTTCTGTTTATTTCATTACTAATATTATTATTTTTTTTTTTTCTTCCTGTGGTTTGCGGTGACACATACCTTGTAACCGTGGCAACTGAGGTTCCAGTCCAGTATGAAGCACTTTACCTCCAGACGGCTCCTGCTGATAAAAGCTAAATGTCCAAAATTCAAGACAAGTATAGCGTGCTGTCAAGAGCCCCCCCCCCCACACACCCCAAAGCACCAAACTTTTAAAATGGGACGTGAGATTGTTGTTGTCTTTCTCACATCATTCATTCCGTGTGGATTTTTATTTTCGGGCTTATTTTTACACAGAGAGGTTTATTAATGAAATTGTGAATTATGAATTAAAAGCCATCGCATTTTATTCCTTTGTGTTTTTTGTTTTCCTCCCTCGTAATCAGTAAACATGTCCCTATGAGACCAATTTAATAATAATTCGGGGTTTTATTAAGTTAACTAGACAGGGGGAAAAAAACTAAAGAGCAATTATGTAGATTAAGCCTAATTTAAATTAAAATTAATTTACTTCATACGGTTCTGAAATCGAGACCGAAACCGCAACTCGGACGTCCGCGTTCTGCTGTCGCTGTTTGTTAAATCTCTCAATGTGTGAGGGGAAAGGGCTCGCTGGTATTAAGGCGCTTCATCACCAGCTTCAGCTCCACGTTTATCCGTCTGGCCTACGACTGTTTTGGGGAGACAGTTGGAGACTTCAGGTGGTGAACATCGTGGAGCATTTAGGAGCTAAAGGGCCGAATATTTCCCTCCGGAGAGAAATCTCTTCCATATCTGTTGGCCAGGGAACTCCAAATGAATGATAATGTTGATGCTGTAGGTGTTAAGTTAACGAAATATGCCATCGAGTTGCATGATGGGAAGTGTAGGATACCTCCGCTGCGTCTATCTGTCTCTCAGTCCTCTAACTTTGTGGAAGAGCAGAACTAAATGTCTAAAGTGTCCCTTCAAGGGATCATGTGTAAATAATGAGCCGATGAAGCGATGGCAGTGAATCCGCTTCAGTCTGACGGCTCAAGATGGAATAAAAAGTTCCACACTGGATTACGTGGACAAATGCGTTTAACTTGCTATCTCTGCAGAATGTGCACGAACAGAGAGTGGTCACATCATAATAAAATGGCATTAGAGCATTACTTGCTTGAAGGACAGAAGCTGCCGCCTTCACCGGAGCCGTTTGGGAACTTAATTCAGTTAATGTTATGGAATAAAAACTGTGTGGCAGCTCCTGAGGTGTCTTCACTTTTATTAACCCAGCTCCGCTCCTTCACTCCGCACCACGTGACCGGTGCACGGCCGAATGCAGGGAGCGATCGCACTTGTCCTGACGATCTGTCTCCACCCAGGCAATCTGCTGGCACCAGGGAAGATGCCACAGCGCATTAGCAGCAGTGTGACGGCATGTGGCGGCTCAGTGTGTGAAAGCCCTCCTCAGCAAGCCCCACAGGGCCACTGATACCCAGAGTTGCTAACAGCTTTTGACTTGCAATTAGCCGGCCAAGTTTATCAGAAGCAATAGCCGCAGGAACTGAAGCGGCACTGCGGCGAGGGCGCCATTTCACAGCGTGTGTGTGTGTATGCGCGTGTGCGTGTGTGTGTGTGTGGCTTCAGGGTAGAAGGGAGTACATGTCAGGCAGATGTTCTCCACTCTACATACGGCCCTGCTGTGATTAATCAAGGTGGCCGGGGTCATTGTGCGGAGTTACTTCTTCTTCTAACTCGCCTTCAGACTGCACGTGAGCAGACGCAACAATAACACACACACACACACACACACACACACACACACACACACTGGATGCTGTGCTCGCCCGTGAGGTCAAACCCTGTGAAAATTGCATTAGCTGAACCAGAGGGGAAGACTGTCATCTTAAGACGTCCACCCGCCCGCCCGCCCTCGCCCCCCCCCACTCTGGCCTGTCTGCATGGAGGGGGAATTATATTACCCAGACCTCCTCCCAGTTATGATAAATCCCCAGCCCTGAGAAGACTGGCCAGCCCGACCTCCATTTGCGGGAGATTAGATCCTCTGATTACAATGCCAGCTACCTCCCACCACTAGATAAATCTTCGATGGAGCCCAAAAGCAAAGCCCTCCAGTTCCATTGTAGTTAATAATTTAGTGTTAGAGGGGGACAAGTATTTATGATAATTCAAATGGAGCTGGAGGTTTCTGACTAGATGGGAAAGCTAAAGAATGGTTTTAAGTTAAAAATGGCATTTTGCTGAGGATTAAATTTAGAACTGTCCGTATATTGAATTCATACGCGGTGGCTCACAAATGATATCGCATTACATCTAACCGCGAGTATGTTTATTAACGTGCCGTGTAGGTGTTACGAACTAAAGTTCATGTGGAATGTCACACTGCTGTCAGCCTTCGTGTCACATGAATTATGTGTTTGCCTAAAAGCTTTTGTTGGTATAATGTGTCTGTGTAATTGTGCGTAGATCATTATACTGAGAATGGCTGCTTGTGGCGTGGTTTGCATGCCTAATTCGCACTGTACATGCTTAACAAACACTGGGTTACTTATACAGTAGAAGCACTAATTTGACTGCATAAAAGATGCAAATTAGATCAGAGAACAGCCCACAGCCAGTAAACATTATGTACAGCAGTGTTTCTCAGCCTGCAGCTTTTTTATTTTTGACCAAACACAGCAGCGGCTGATTTTCACTGATTCGTTCCACGTCTCTGGTTAAAGCTGCCGAAATCAGCCGCTGTAAATAAAATCCTGCAGAGTCGATGGGAGAGCAGTGGCGAGCTGAGTATTAACACGCAGCCTCATTTCAAAAGGTGTTTCACCCAAATTGCAAAAGATAATACGGCAGAATGTTCTCACGCGCGCACGTAGTCTCGGGTTTATGTGCGGATGTTTTGAGATGCATCGCTTTTCACAGTTTTAATTGAGGCTGTTTATTGACTAGAAGGTAGTTCCAGGGTTATTCTGACCCAGGATGTTATTTCTGGTTACTGTGAAGTTTTTTTTCTCTCCAGGGCTTTCTCCCCCCTCTTAGTCGACTAATTGGACTTTTTGCTCTTCGTCGACTCGTAGTCGATTGGTCTTTTTCATGCTTTTTTATTTCCAACTCATCTATGAGCAGAACCTCTGGTATCTGGAGATCTAGAGAGCCGGGTCGAGCTGGATCAGAGGAGTAAAACTCATTACGTTCTAAAGCACAAATACACACACGAACCTCCGCAGTCCATTCGGAAAGGCGCCTGGATTTTGAATGAATGCAGCCGTGTTATTCAAACTCACACCGCTACAGCTCACCGCAGACGCCGAGGGCCGTGATGGTATCTGATGATCTGGGAATGAGAGCGGGCTGCACACCCTGCTTATTGGCTGGGGGTTACTCCCCCACATGGGATTCATTGGCTTTGTGTTGATGCCCAGAAACGTCTCGAAAACAGAAAAATAATAAGAAAACGGAGAAAACAGGCAGGAGGCTGCAGGGTCTCTGCAGATACAGACGCCGCCACACACTTGTAGTGGGTCTTAACTGAGAGGATTCTTTTTATATGAGTCCGTATGTACATTTACATTGGTTTTTTTAGGAATATATTGCATGTTATACCTTTATTAAAGTGGTGCTTTTGCAGGATTCTCTGTGGAGAAACTCCGTTTTACAGATCTGTCGATGAAATCAACTAATTGCTTAACGAGTGTTGGTGGACTAGGTGTTTCTTTACTGGGGGGGACACCCCCACATGTGTCAAAACCTGCCAAGTAAGGCCACTAGTGATCCCTGTCGAGCTCTTATTTATTAATTTGGGAGAAGCGAAGGCGAAATGAAAGCATTGGCAGAGATGTTTTATGTGCCCTGAACTTTCACATGAAATACCTAAGAGATCCTTACTTTATATTTGCTCTGCGGAAAGTGTCAACCTTGAAATGCTCCTCCATGAATCGTGGCGGTGACAGCTGCAGCCACACTGGGATGTTCATCATCCCTCACCACTCAGATCCTCTGCCACCGAAGTGACCATTACCATATAGATGGTCTCTGACTTCTGACCCTGGTCTGTCCTAGGTGTCCATGAATTGCGACTATGTGTTCGTCAATGGGAAGGAGACGCGGGGATCCATGAACGCGAGGGTGATCTTCAGCTACGAGCACCTGAGCGCGCCGCTGGAGCTGACCGTCTGGGTGCCCAAGCTCCCCCTGCACGTGGAGCTTTCTGACAACAATCTGAGCTTCATCAAAGGCTGGAGGGTTCCCATTCTGCCCGACCGAAGGTGAGGAGTTGGCGTGCATGCAATGTTTTACTGTGGTCTTATTTTCATAGCTTCATCATTCTCATCTGTTGTCATAGCTTTTAGGAACGTGCAAACATCCCTGAAGTTACCAGACAGGTTGTAAACAAACCCACAGATTAGCCAAATTTATTAACAAAATTATTAGCAAAACTTCAAAGCTCATAGACTGACTTCCTGCTTTAACTTCATCCTACCGTAATAACCGTGGTTGTGCGCAGGACGTTTTCCCAGCGCTCACTTTGCAGGTAGTAGACGTAACAACACACCCGTCAATCAATCAATAAGACAAATGACCCTCATGTGACAGCGACACAAACAAAAGATAAAACCTCAGTGAAACAAATGCACTGTACATTTCATACAATGGCAAGTTTCAAGGGAGGATTATTGTTCTTAACTAGACCCTGAGCAGAGTGCTTTAGCTGCAGTAGATTTAGTCTTTTTTTGTACATGATTACCAGAGGACTCATTATCCAAAGAGCGTGGAACCCCACAGTCTTAAACATTAGCAACTAAAAAGCAGCCCAGCCGTGTCTCTGTTATCCAGGATTATATGTGTAGCGGCTTATTTTTGCTCCAATTAGACGCTCCGGCTCAGGTACACGGCCGAAGCGTACCCTGCAAAATGAGGCTCTGAAGTGCAAATTGATCTACGAGGTTGTCATGTTTGTGTCATACCCATCTGAACCCATTTTATACAAACAAGTCCAAGACGCAGACGTCATTTGGCTTCTGGTAAGTACACAGAGAGCTCTGCAGAATGACTGTTGCTCGTACTTACAAAGAAATAATGATGTTCTTGGACTAACAAGCAGATCATTTCGGGGTGTTACTCAAAATAAGTGCAGGGTTCAATCATACAGTAGCGTGGCCAGGTAATCTTCTCAACATTATGACACAGTTCTCTTCACTTCTTCTTGTAAGGAATCAGACATCTTGGCCTCCGTGTCAATATTATACAGTAGAAGCCTTTTGTCGATGATAGAAATCCAGCAGCTAATATAAAATTAATGAGCTGTTAGGAATATAAGACCTTTTTAGATGTGGAGAAAATGGCACCGGTGGGAGATTAAGGTCGTTGGAGCCGGGACCCCGATGAAAAAAGATGAAAGAAAAGCGGTCTCGGGTTAAGGAACCTGCGCTCATTAACATATTCCAGCATTCTTGTCATGCGTGGAGCGGTAACAAACAGGCCCACAGCCCTTCATTTAGGAAATGTTTAATGGGAGCATTAACACTCGCACGGGTGGCTGCTGTCATCGCTGCTGGAGTACATCACCGTACACCAAATCCATTTCCACCCCACCTGAATACAAACGGCGTGTTTAAGGAGCTGATTGAAGAATTTAGGTTTTTTCGAATGACCTCGAGTGCTAGGAAAACATCTTGCACAGCCTCATTTTTCAGAGATCCCCGATGGGCTATAATGTGCTATAGGTGGTATTTTATTATGTAAAATGTGTCTTAAATCTCCACTTTAGCACCATTCATTAATTAATTTTTTTATTTTAAAAGGCCCTGCAGATTGTAGCAGAACCCTACAGATGATGAATCTCACGCTGCACTGTGGTGCTTTTAGATTTGCGGGATGTTCCTCGTGATGTTTGAAGGGTTAGCGTTCGCCGTACGACCTTTGTGCACCACGGACCGGTTTTAATGCAACACAGTTCTTCTAACAAAACACACAATAAAGTGCAAAACATATCATTTAATTATTACAAGTAATTATTCCATTTTATATCATGCACTTTATTTATATTATTATTACATTGTAATATATATATAGTATAATACATAAAAAATTTTACAATAAATATTACTAGCACAAATTTTTTTTATTTTTTTTCTCTCTGTGCGGCCCAGTACCAAATGATCCACGGCCCGCTACTGGTCCGCGGCCCAGTGGTTGGGGACCCCTGTTGTAGGGTATAACTCCCGTATAAAGATATTTTTTTTGTTATCCAACATTCCCTGAATATCAGTAGTTTTACTGGCTGTTTCAAGCAAATTTGTGTTTCTCCAAAGTATGCCTCTCCGCAATTATTCCAACCCGCTTTCTATGCATATAACTTCCCGTTCTGCCTTCGTGAAAACAATAATCAAAGACCCCTTGTGAGCTATTTCGGGTTGCTATGATTGCCACGCAGCCAGGCCAGATAATTCATTTCACTGCAGGTGAGGCATTTCTGTCTTGCATGCTGTCATTTGGATTCACTGAAGGGATGTCATTTTCTTTACTTTTCCCTGTAGTTCTTTGCAGCATCAGACAAGTGCAGACAAAGACAGCTCCCAGCGTTCTCCACGGTGCCACATGCAGACTATTGAAGCTGCTGATACTGACTAGACTGGCCTTCCCACAGGAGCCTCTGTGTTTCCACTGATATTCCTGCTGCTGGTGTCGGACATTTCTTTTCATGTATGCGATATAGAATTTTTTTTTTTGTGTTTCTGTCGCCTGATCCATAGTTGTAGCGGTTTCACAGCCGGCTGGCATTCACCCGGTGAAAGATGTCTTTTTACATCAGATTTTAGGCGTAAGTAGAGCCTTGCACGGATGCCTTCTGCATTTCACTTTCTCAGGACATAGATCGATGTTTGCCGCTCTGCATTGATTGATTCATTAGCATTTGTTTTGTTTTGAAAAACAGCCTAAAATCTCATTTCAGGGTTATTGTTTTTGTCAAAGTGTCGATGCTGAGGATATCCAAAAGTAATGACTCCCTCACAGGAAATGCACATGGAGTCTCCACATCTGTGCCATGTAGTAGATTGAGGCACAGGCGTGTGTGCTTTTCTGATATTTATTGTAAGACGTCACATAAAACACGATGTTCTGGAGCTTTCGACTGTATCTCACGGCCCTCGTCGGAACATTGATCCATGTTGACTTAAAAGTAGAGTTTGATTTATTTATTTTTAAAATGTGTCCATTGTGTTTCTTCACATTTGGCACAAGCGTCCACTCGGCTTCAAGGATGCCATAACTCACAGAATTCATACGCTAAGTTTGACAATACACACAAGTCTTCTTCTAGTTTGGACATTTCACTTGGTTTTTTCCACAATATTCCACATGTAAAGATAACCCAGAGGTTTTAGAGGCTGAACATACAATCACAACTTCCCAGTTTGAGTCCGGCCGGAGACGTCCACACGCTTCCTGTCAGCGCTCCCGTTCAAGAAAGTATCAAATACCAACAAAATGAACATTTCTCATTTGAAATATATCTCATATGTGAATTGCAACACATGCAAAAACCTGAATTTCACATGCATGTTTTTTGTAAATCGCCCTCGCGATCACTATTAATGTTACGACTGTTGTGTTGGTGTTTACATTTTGACTTTAAGACTCAAACCCAAAGGTTGGAACTTGACTTTTTCTTTTACTTTTTACAAAACAACAACTTGGACATCTGCCATTAACAAAACAAGAGCGCTGCCAAGAAGACTAAGACTAAGAGAGCGGAGAGACTTACGGAGGATTTACGAGAAATCGCCTTAATTCTGAGGAACGACGGCACTTACAATAGCACTGGCGTGAGATAGCAGGATCTATTTGTCTTGACCTTGCTCTTGTTTGTGTGCAGTCATTATGGAGTGCTGTGATAATGAATTAGAGGATGTTTGCACAGGCCTCACTGAGCACTGTAAATAATACCTCAACGTAAGAACTCCCATGCAATACATCGTAGGTCGTTAATCATCTCAAACGCACTCCACTTCCACCAAATCGGGATGATTATCTGCATCAGACTTCGCTGAAGCTGCTTCACTTTCTGCGTTGTTGTCTTTTCATTAGCTCCTCTCAATCCTCCCATCGCCGCCGCCTCTCTCGCTCGCTTCCCCTCCGACTCTCCCCTGCGCGACCTCTAACCTCGACACCCTTCCCTTCGCCTCGGCTCTTTTGTTCTCCTTTCTGTTGCGCTCTTCCCGTCCTGCATTCCTTCCCTTCTGCAACGTGACACATTGGGAGGCTCCATGCGCGGCAAGGTCTCCTGGCCTGCAGTGGGTCTTTGCTACAGTGCAGCAGAATTGCTCACTGGCTGCATTATCCAGCAACATGCTCTAAAAAAGGAAAGAAAGTGTAATCGGGCGGGCAGCCCGTGTGCACTGAAGCTTCAGCTTGTACGTTTGTATCAGAGACTCTAATAAGAACAGACAATATTCTTCTGGGGGAGAAAAAATCTCAACCTTATTTTCAGGTACTGACTCAGGAAGGTAAACTTCCACTGACCTGAGCCAAGAGTTGAGAGAGTCTTACTGTCTCACTGCGTTTTCTCCACTTTTAACTGAGTGACTAACGAGTGTGTGGAGTTAACTCACTTACCTACGTACAACAGCAACTGCATGACCTGTGCTGCGCTCTTTTAATTTGAAATAGAGACGCATAGAAATCAATTTCTATGCAGCAGCTGCTCGGTTTAAAGA
>CALSCE010008681.1:28211-51541 GCA_943593645.1 Bovichtus variegatus
GATACAATTTCTCCCAAACACAATATCCTGTATTTTGAATTTTGAGTGATTATCTCTTGCTTTTTTAAAAAAAAAAAAAATGTAAAAATCCATTTACTGCTGATGTTATCACAATCAGTAACGCTCCCTCTGCACATGCTGGATACAACGCGTCCCAGAATGCTCTGTGGGGGTTTTCCACAGACATCGTGGGGGAACTTATGAAATCAGTAACTGTGGTAAAAGAAAATGAGGCAATCTGAGGGAAAATGGAAAACCAAATTGCAGCACTTCATCAGCAAATACACACTGGAATACATCACAAACATCACAAATTGATAACAGCCTGGGAGGAAATCTTTCCTCCTTGGTTTTCATTTTTAATGTGACAAAAGCTTGTTTAAAGCTTAATTTCTTTCTGCAAGCACCAGCAGTTCTCTCCCTCAAGTTTTATTTTTAGAATACATGATAAACTGTGACCATCCGTTTGCTGGATGATCGCTGTTTGTGTCCCGCGCGAAGCAAAAAAAAAAAGCGGAGTTATATATTTTACACAACATCATGTCGCGTGAGGTTTGGCGAGCGAAGGACCTTCGTCACCGGAAGTTACATCCTTTACCCGAAGCGTCATCTTCCTGCTAACCCAAACCAATAACTTCTGCTAATAGTTCGTCACACGAGGCTGAAAACATTCAGCGTGGTCGTAGTTTTGCAGAAACTCTCCTCTGTACTTCTTACTATCATGGCATTAAATATATATATATACAAGTAATGGCTGCAACCCAGCACTGTATATACAGAGCATACATATATATTATATTATATATATATATATATAATATACATTGATAGCAGAGTTTTCCAGATCCCACATTGCCTTCTTTAATCCGTATTGACTGATGTGCAGAAAGCTCGTACTGTAAGTATATACTTTAACACCTTTTAGCAAACAGTTTCAGAAACTATTTCCATGATTAAATCTGCCAAAGGCCTCGGATGCGTCAATAAAACACATAAATACATGGATTTTCTGCATCCATGCGTCACATCCTACAAATTAGCTATTTTTCAGCTTCAAAACTATAAAAAAAAACAAATAAATAAAAAGATTTGCAACTTGATACAGACTCTAAACTCGACTCAACTCCGAGAGAGAGTTACGAATTATACTTATATATATTTTTTTAACATCCCCGTGCTCTCATACCAATAACAATAAGACTGATACGCATCCATAAATTACATTATCGCTCTTGGCGGGTGCAGTTACAACAGTTGCGTGTGAAGAGAACTTCAAGCATTTAGCATCTCATAAGGAGATTTGCAGGCTTTGAATGTGCACATAAGAAGGAATGAATCATTCTGTGCATTTCTAATGTTTTCTCTCCGTCTTTTTCCCTCCACGTTCAAGCCTCTTTTTATATTTTGGCAACCGGGGATGGCAACTGCTATGAGCCGTCTATAAATATCACCGGGGACCAATCTTGTCCAAACAAAATGTGCGATGGCTGCTTATTGATTTAAAATAGAATGTTTATTTTTATTTATTTTTTGTTATTATTCTATATATATATATATATAATGTTGCCTGTTTTTATTTAAAAAGGTAAAGAATCTATAGACAACTGCAGTGTAACGTGCATGAAATGTGACGTTTGAGGGCATTGACGGCACATTTGCATCTGTAGTGACAAAATAGATTTATTTTTTTTTTTTTCTTAAATATCCCTGAAATTAGATACGTGACAGCTCGGGAATAAACGGCGAAACAACGTGATGTGTTCCCATCAAGGATCTTAACCCAGAACGAGATTAGTTTCTGTGATTACGTGTTTTTGATTCGGACAATCATCGTGTGCTTTTTGACATTTGTACATAGTCGGCGATATTGATTGTAATAGTATTATTTTTTTCTCTTTCTGTTGCTTTAATTGATCTGTGACATAGCAGCCACGGTGGCATGGAACATGAAATAGCAAAACAAATCAATTGTAAGCAAACAGTTCTCGCTGGCTCCGTGGGATTTATGTCGAGCCACGTTTTTACACCGAACCTGACTTATCTTTCACCTCTCGTGAAATGACTTCTGCTCTTCGCTTCTATTAACTCGCCTCGTAAACGCAATCCATCCCGAGAAACAAAAAGTTCCGCTATCGAGCTAATGCTAAAGTTGTAGCAGAAGCTGTGAGAGCGATCCATCAACGGAGTCGTCCTCATGAAAACTTTAAAAGTTTATTTATGCATCCATTTACTACCATGCCGCAGGCTTGTGTGTGTGTGTGTGTGTCAGTGGTTGTGCTCTGTGTGTGTGTGTGCACATGTTCATGTGGTGCCCTGTGAACCATAACTCTTCTTTCTGGCACATTAATCCACCACATCCAAACAATATGCATATAAAAGTGGAACCTGACTGCAGAATTTTGTTGCTGCGTAAAAGTTTTCTCCTATTTTTAGCCCTGAAGCAGTTACCAGTGTTGCAGTATATTACTTTCTACTCATTTTCAGCAAAGCTTTTGTAACTTTATAACTCTTTGCTCTGATATTAATGCAGCGCAGTCAAGCACAGTGTGTTGTGCAGAGATATGTAAAGCGGAATATGAAGGGCAGAGACGCGGAGGTGCTCTTGGGGAGACGCTCGCTGTCACACAGCCGACACCGCTACTTAATTGTTTCCAACCATTAACCTCTGGAGGCTAAGAGGACATTAGCGAGGATCCGCGTAGCTGTGCAACACAAAGGTTGACAACAATCATCAAGCCGTCTACTTAGTGTGAGCCATGGCGTTGTAACAGATGCATAGCACTGGAAATAAAGAGTGAGGTGAGGAAGTCAATGGAGGATACGGATTTATTTTATTCTATAGAGCAGGGGTCCCCAACCACCGGACCGCGGACCAGTACCGGGCCGCACAGAGAGAAAAAAACTTTTTTTTTTTTTTTTTTTTATCCTAGTAATATTTATTGTAATCATTTTTGATCTATTATACTTCATATATATTACAATTTTATAATAATATAAATAAAGTGTATAATATAAAATGAAATGATTACATTTACATTATATATGTAATAATTAAATTATATGTTTTGCACTTTATTGTGTGTTTTGTTATGCCTGTCCCCCCACCGGTCCGTAGAAAAATTGTCTTGCAAAAATTGTCTTGCTGTGGTGCAAAAAGGTCGGGGACCGCTGCTCTAGAGGACGGGGCAAGGTATGGTCAAAAGCTCAAGTAAAAGGTAGTAAGTGAGCATTGAGTTTAGAATATTTTATGACAGATGCAAGTGTCAGGAAGTAAAGGCTGATATAGGTCGGAGGAGAGAAGTCTACGGCTGATGAGCGGCGAGAAAGCTGCAGAAAAGAAATGAGAGAGAATTAGAAAACAGGTTAAAAAAAATTAGAAAATTAGAAAACAGGTTAAAAAAAAATAGAAAACAGGTTAAAAAAAATTAGAGAATTAGAAAACAGGTTAAAATTTTTTAGAAAGAATTAGAAAACAGGTTAAAAATTTTTAGAAAGAATTAGAAAACAGGTTAAAAAAATGAGAAAGAATTAAAAAACATGTTTAAAAAACAAGTTTAACAACATCTAGATTTAGCTGCATGAAAATATCTGAGATACGATAAATAATTTCTCGTAACCATAGTTGTTTTATTTCTTTATTTCCGTGTCATGCACACAAAGGGACCAACAAGGCGACGTAAACAGTCGCAGCGGTGGAACGTATCATTTCATGACAGAATTTCAGGTCATTTTATCGCCTGCTCTCCTAAACCTTGCACAGGAAATCTGCTCCAAAAAAAAAATAAAGTTCCCTTCCCTTGTTCACAGTCATCCAGCCAAAAGAAATCAACATTCACGGAGGTCGTTTCACTAAAGAGGACGTCCCTCATGTCCTCGTCGACAGGGCAGTAAAACACAACACAACAAAGTGTGTCCTCCTCTGTGTGGCATTAAAACCTGCCATAGGTTATAATTAATAGTGATGCTTCACTGTGCATGTCGGGATCTTTGTCTTTGAAATCATACTTCACATAAAGTTCTACACTGTAGCTATTCTTCATGAGACATAAGTTCTTAGCTTTTGCTCAAACAAAAATATCAAACGACCGCTTTTTCTCTGTACGCGAGAAACATGTCGCTCCTAATCTCCTGAATATATCCGAGCCACAGCGTTCTGAAGCATGAAACGCTCAAATAAGATAAAGATTTCAGTTCCTTAGCCGAGGGATGACCGTGCAAAATGTCCCAATTAAACGTCTTTTCCGCGAGTCTCTGATCAGACGCCTTCACAAGTCTCTCCCGCTGCTGAAGCTTTTGACCTTTACGGCGGATTCGTGGAGGTTCCCAAAACTGAAGTAAATTTATGGACTAAAGTGTTACAACATGTACGTTCTCCCAAAAAAAAAACACACACACACACCATAAGCAAAGTCAAACACAGAGCATGCACATTATTTATAGAGTCGTGTATAATTGTTAAATCCCAGATTAACACATTGTTTAAATTAACCGTGCTTATGCCGTGCAGTTTATAACGTTAAGGAAAGAATTTAAAAAAATGCAGACCTCACTTACAAAACAGTGTGTGTGTGTGTGTGTGTGTGTGTGTGTGTGTGTGAGTGTGATTTTATGAACAGAAATCACTGTGTATTGAAAACAAATGAATAAACCAAGACACCTGCAGCTCTGTTTCTGCAGAGGATTTGTCTCAAGCCTTTGCACGACGAATTGCACTGCACCAAATATACACGACAAATTATTGCACCACACGATGTGGCATTTAGAAATGATGTAGAAGTCGCGCAAGGGAAGAAGAAGCCGCCGCCGCCATAGCAGCGGGGTCTCTGTCATAGCGAGGCTCCGTGTGAAGAGAGAAAGGCTGCAGGGAAAAATAAAAACATTTACATCTTTTTTTATTTTCAGCGTTCTTGCTGGGTTTGAATCCAAAGTGTGAACATGACGTCACATCAAATTGAAGGCTTCTATAACTTCTATATATATATATATATATATATACATAGTTTGCTGTTTGAAGGAGCACCAAAGTCTTCACTGCTGTGTAGTGTATAACAGTTATAGTCTATAAGTATAGCATGCGTCATTAGAGACCAGCGAGAGTTGGAAAAAGCTTGAGGTGACAAGGCCACTGCTTCGCTGTGCGGCTCTTTGCGTTGTTCACGTCCCTCGTGACCTCTGGTTGCGGTTGCAAAGTGAAATGGTTATCTTTTAAAAGTGCTCAAAGTACCAGGCACAGAGGCCTGTCAAAAGACTGGGATTACCCGACGAGTCGAAAGCAGCTTTTAAATCGTTTTGGTGTTTCATGTGGTGACACTTAGATGGGCACAAGTGTTTCTGCTAACCGTCACTTTGAAAGCGTGCGGCGGCCGCTTCAGATTGTACCTTGTTGTCTGGTCGCTGATGGATTCCGTCTCGAGTGAGTTTTTTCGGTTTGTTTTTTTTCCTCCGTGATGGACAGAGAGGCATTGACATATGGATACAAGACGCACTGGAACAAACAACAGCACGAAGCACTTTTATCCAAAATTGGCTTGTCAAGGGCTTTATGATGTTCAGAAGAACAATAAAGCTGCTGTCTATTCTGGAGTCAAACGACGTCCCTCTATCATGCGGAGAAACAATAAAAGAGCCTCTTTTCCCCGCAGGTGGAGTCTCCGCTGGCAGTGGATGCAGTATTGGGAGAGTCCGCGTTCTCGGTCACGGATGACAAGGTTTCCATCACGGAGATGCGTGTCCACGCCGTCTCGGGTCTGACCCTGTCGCTGCAGCCCAGCCCCGGAAACAGCCACACCATGGTGGCCAAGGCCACGGGCATCCAGACCCTGAGCGCCCCGAAGCAGGTAAAGAAAAGAAAAAAGAAAAATAGCAGTTATTCATCCAGTCAGTGTTGTTTCAGTCATGTTCACGAGCTGCTTCACGCTCCTGGGTTGACGTTTGTTGTTGAAAACAGAACTCTTAAGGTTAGACATGTAGTGATTATGGTTAAGTCTCCAGGGACTTAAAGGAACATTTAACTCTAAAATAAAACAAATAAAAACACATGTTCCTCTCACCTGTAGAGCTATTTATCGATCTAGATTGTTTTGGTGTGAGTTCCCGACTGTTGCAGGTTTCCTTTCCTACAGACGTCTGCCTCGTCTCCGATACGCCGGAACAAAAAGCTTCCTGCCTGCAGTTCTTTTTGCAAATCCCCACATTAAAAAGAAATGTCAGACCCGACCACGTCCAAAGCTGCCTGAAATATTAACTGTGCATTCTACTCGGCAAAAAAAAAACACAACAGTGTCGCAAAAAATATGCAGACGGCACCACAACCCGTGCTGCATATTTATGAGCTATGTGTGTGTCCATGGTGAAGTTAGCAGCAGTCTACCTGCGGTGCATTAAAAACAAAAAGCACGGGGGCTACTTTCAAAGCACAAATGTTGGATGACAGTAACGCAGGAACCTAGTCTGCACCATTTCCCTGAGAAAATCCTCCTAATTGGGGACGAGCGAACACATTAGCCAGTGTGTCACCGGCCATGCTTGCTGTTGTGGTTGCAGTGTACATAATGTCCTGCACATATTCTGATTCAGGAAAAACAACCTATCAAACCCTTTCGAATCTCAGCCGGTTTAATATTAATTAACAATGTTGAATCACAGTTTGTCGTGTTGTAACAAACCGTCTCTGTAAGTAATGCAGATATGCATTGAATCCTCAGAGAGGGGTGAATACACCCCTACTTAAAGTCTAAACATTATTCCATAGACCTCTATATACATTTAAATATGCCAATGAACCAATTACTAACAGTAGTGTGTGCATGTGTCGGGTCTCCTCGTGCTTTACTTACACTTCATGCTTAGTGTGTTTCCTTATTTTGGTCTCCAGAGTGGTAAAAGGAAGTTTATTTGCAAATCCCCTCAGCAGCTCTATATCAACAAGCAGGCACTAGTTTCACTTCAAAGTAATAAAATAATTTCCGAGCTAAATCTTTTAAGCTCCAGACAGCATTGTTAGCAAGGACAGCAGATAAAAGCAGCTGCAGTAAACTAATAAGAATCCTTGGTGCTGTTTTATTGCAACCTTCATATTAGCCAAGCCTGGCAAAATACTTCTGATACGTCCAAAAAATATTTTCCCCAAATTGATTTTATTGTTCAAGTGAGAAGACGTGTGGGTGGGTGGGGGGGGAAACAAAAAAACAGAAACAGAAGCCACCGTCTCTTCACACAGAGTAGGGATCTCTGCAAGGAATTAATTGGCGGCCCTGTTTCACCGAGAGTGTGTGTGTGTGCGTGCCTGCGTGTGTGTGCGTCCTTTTCCTGCTTTGCCCTTTTATTGGCCTGCAAGTTGCTAAAAATGCAACGACAACCACATCGAGCATCAGTGAGAGAGAAGCGAGCATTAAATTCCAATTTTTCTTGCTTTCCGCTTCTTGGCCACCTTGAAATTTAATTATTGTAATGTATTGTCCTAAGTGCTCTCCAAGGCCGGGCCATAAAAGGCAGCCAATTCCTCTGCAGGCACAGCTCTCAGAGGAGTGCTGGAGCTATTTCAAGCTATTTGATTCTGTTTCACAGGAAAACTTTCTAAATGTCCTCTATTACTCTAGAAATGAATGAAACACATCAACTATGGATGGGCAGAGTTGGACAATCAAGGTCTCTTTGCATTATTCTCTTTTCCACTTGACAAATGTAGACCTGAAAGGCTTCAGTACTTGACAGTTCAACATGGACCATTTCTGGTGCTACAGTTTACTCACTGTTACTGCCTAAATTAGCTACTTCATAAGGTATTTATGAATCTGAATGGTATAATTAAATCTCAAGTTGATGCAATATTTCCAGGGGGATTGTTTTTCTGCATATACATATTTTATAATCCAAGCTGTTTATGTTCAATTTACATGTATATTCCCTGAGACCATAACGCACAAGTCAAAGAAAATGGGGAAAATCAAAGATTGGAAACGTCATACTAATGCACATCACTTTATGGAAATGCACAGATTATATTAATTGTGGATGCCGATGGTTTGGTAAGATAGATGCATTAAATAATATCGACAGAAATCCCGCTGGGGCTCGTCAGGGTCGCCTTTTCAGATGAAAAAGCTTCTTTTTTTAAACAAAATCCCCTCCTGCACGGCTCTCCTGTATTAGATAGGCATACATTTAAGAAAAAGTGCCAATTTTTTTTGTCAGTTTCGAAACACCCATTCATCGCATTTTCTTTCCCCATTATCTCTTTCGTAGCAGAGTCGGCTCATAAAAACATTTGCGTATTCAATGTTTTATTTAAATCATCCATATCAAAGGCTGTCTTCATGCGGTCATGCTGAGCTGATAGAAGTTTGCGCTCAGTGGGAGATCGTCACAACATCGTAGTCCAAACTGGACCAGAGGGAATCTTGTCCTGAAAAGGCTTGGTGTGTATTTGCAACAAAGAAAAGGAGCCTGAAACTATTTTAGAAAGAAAATGTTCCCCCTTTGTCAGCTCTCCCAATGGTTTGTTGATGATGTTCAAGCACGCTGTGAACAATGGGCTTGTCAGACGCAGCCTTAATTACATGGACACCAGCGTTGTGGTTTCCCTTTGTGGAAGATGCATGTTGTCAGGTAACCATGCAGGAATTCACTTCATCCGGTTTCTCCATAGGGGAGCAGTAGACAGTAAAGAGTGATAGAAAGTACAAAATTTGATGATCACACACAACAAACACAAAAGAGACCGGACGCGAGCTCGTCATTCGACGCACACGCGGCTGCTGTCTGTCTCTGTGTTGTAGCCTTCAGGACAGCGCAGTCGTTCCTGCCGCTCCTTCCTCTCCTGTGCTCGAAAGTGGTTTGCTGGTGTGCACGTCCGACGCGGGCCGTCCCCGTGCGTGTCAAAGCTTGCACTGAGCGCAGGCTACTGCGGATGTTCACAAACGCTCTGGAGATTTAGGGATTGGAGCAAATCCAGGACTTCAAAGGATCAGTTGGGAACAGATATTCAAATCACGGTCAATGCCACGAAGAATGGGATTTGAACCATTGGAATATTCTTAGGATAGATACAAACACAAGGCAGAGTCTCAGCCTTTAGATTATTTTATTAGTTTGATATTAACACGGCATGTTGATCAATAAACTATTTACAGTATATGTTACTTTTCTGCTTGGGGGAGGCATTGTATTGTTATCACTTTTCCTACCTTTCCTTAACTCTATTAATCGGTTTCCTGCCTAAAATGTGTGTCGTATCTTCATAAACGAGAGGCTAGTATGATCCCTTGAAGTCTGAGGGTAAACCTGCGCTGCACATCATTACTGAAGCTCAGTCCACTGACGTTTGAAGACACGTTGAACTTGTTTGTCCTTATTTTCAAAACTAAGGAAGCAATTTCTGCTGTGCAAACTCATTAAGCAACATCATTTTAATTGTTAATATAGTAATCAATCCACTTTAATTGCAAAAGTTAGTTAGAAAGGTCAAACACAATTTTGTATTGCCTTCCCTTTTTAAGGATATTTATAGCTAGATTTCAATATGAGACCTGAAGTAAATACAACGTTTCTGTTGTGACAATCACAAAGCCTCCAGTGCCAGTGATCCCCTGCAATATTCTGTTCTCAGCCTAACATTCAGTTACAAATGTGGATTTCCTCCCTCCTATTAGGATGCATAGATAGCCTTTGTCCATCCTTTTCCCACACACAAACAGTGGTAGTGATTATTTTTGCACTTGGACCTGTACTGTTCTGGCAGGGATTTGGGATTTTTTTTGAATAATTTATAAAACTTTTTCTCATGAGCTAAGGGTTAGAAAACTCAAAATATGGCAATTACATCCTCTGGAGAAGATTATTTTCCCTGCTTATTAATCAAGTACAAAGTTGTGATTGGATGTTAATGATCTGAAGACAGATAACTATGTGAATTTCTTTTGTGACACCAAGAAATATTGAAATACCTGCAAGACTTTACAGTGTGATCGGGGAAGTTAATTCAATTTTGTCATATTTTTTTAAGTAAACTAGTTTTGTAATCACAAAAACAATCAATCTAAACTGTATTTTTCTCTTTTTGTCTGACAGGAGGCCAGTTTGTCTGTCTGGATGCTTTTCAGTGACAACACAGCCGCCACACTGACTTACTTTGATCCTAAAGACTACAACCTCAATGCCTCTTCACTGGATGACAGGATTGTGTCGGTATCCCAGGAGCCTCAGCAACGCTGGCCTGTGGTGGTGGCAGAAGGGGAGGGATCTGGTGAGCTGGTGCGTTTAGAGATGACCATCTGCGAGGCCTGCCAGAAGACCAAACGCAAAAGCATCATCGCATCTGCTGCAGTTTATGTCAAGGTCCGCTTTGGCCCAGAGGAAGATTCTGAGGAAGAGGCAACCACCGAGGGCGAGATAGAGCTGGTGCCTGTCACCAGGCGTCCAATCATTGATCCGAACATCAGTGGAAGAATTTATGAGACATCTAATGAGCAGCCTGCCAGTGTTCCCATTGATTACACCAATTTCCCCACCATTAGCAACCAAGAGCGACCAACTGAGAGTGATGAAGAGGAGGAAGACGACTTTGTGCATTCACCTCGCAACATGACTGACCTTGAGATTGGCATGTATGCTCTACTGGGAGTCTTCTGTCTGGCCATCTTAGTGTTTCTCATCAACTGCATCGTCTTCGTGCTTAAGTACCGCCATAAGCGGATCCCCCCCGAGGGTCAGGCCAACATGGATCATTCCCACCACTGGGTGTTCCTGGGAAACGGCCAGCCACTGAGGGCCCAGTGCGATCTGTCGCCACAGCAGGTAGAAAGTCCCAGTAACCCTCTGGAGGGGGTACAGACCTGCTGCCACGGGGACCACCACAGCAGTGGCAGTTCCCAGACTAGCGTTCAAAGCCAGGTACATGGCCGGGGTGACGGCAGCTCTGGGGGCTCTACGAAGGAGAACGGCGAGGAGGCCAGTTCCCCCACCTCCAAGCGCAAGAGAGTCAAGTTTACCACCTTTACCACCCTTCCCACAGAGGAGCTGCCCTACAACTCCATCCCCATAGCAGATGAAGAGGACATTCAGTGGGTTTGCCAGGATATGGGCTTTCAAGACCCAGAGGAACTGCATGATTACATGCGCAGAATAAAAGAAATAGCCTGAGATAAGAGGTGCAGCGTGAAGCACAGCTCTCAGCTTTCTAAAGAAACGTTCCTTTCTATTTTTCTTTTCTTTTTTTTTTTTTTTTCACCTAAAGTGAAAGATAATTTTTCACAGACTAAAAAGCCAACTGTTGTTTTGGTTAGGGTGTGTTCCATTTAGTTTGCACAGTGCTGTAATCTCATACACGCTCACACAGAAGAGAATGCAAGGAAGCTAAAGACTTGACCAGAGGATCTCAATCACTAGAGAAATCTGTAAATCTTGGCTATGTTTCACTGGGAAGCTGAGCCGTGGCCAGATGTGAGAGCTGCTCCAGCTCTTTTATTTTCCGGATATGAATCTAGAGAAAGCCTGATATGGACAGGAATGTAGAAGATGTTTCATATTGGCTGTGTTTTTGCTGGCTCGGTGGGACTCTGCAGTACTGTACCTACTCCAAACAAAGATGCCTTTGATGAACAAAAAACTGTCAAAGACTCTCGTGAAAGCTTAAAAAAAAAAATCATTTTGTTTTTGCCAAAGTAGGAAAAGCGTTCTTTTAATGGCGAAACTTTCTTCATTGTTGTTCTTGGTGCAGCACACTCATGATTTGTACTCATGTTCATTCCTTACATTTTTCTACATTTCATAGGTAGTCAAAAGCAGTGCCCTACTCCTAGTCCTCTTGGTCCTGAACAAATCTAATGCCTTATAAAAATGGTCACAGTTCACTTCTTATATCAGCGCGGACACCCTGTTTTCTCACTACGGCTAGAGACGGTGTAGTAAGATGTAAAACACTACAACTGATCTCGAGCATGAGGTAAAATTAGAAATGAGCTTGTGTATTGTGAGGATCTCTAACGTTCTTTGCATGGAAGGGGATCTTGAGGCACAATCAGCAACTTTTTCCAAATTTGTAAATGTTTGTATTGTAATTATATAACCATTCATACACATTACTAAAGTAAATATGTTATCATGCATTACACGCATGCCGTGTCAGGCCTACATACATGCAGACATTCCTCTCTAGTATATGTATATACCGTATCGAGCCAGAGTCACCTCCCGCACAAGTGTTCAACGAGTTACTTACTCAGAGCTAGAAGAGTGGGAAACCAGTTGAAGTCTTGCAGATTTTAGTCTTGTGGTGAGTAGAAGGTTCCCCTCGGTAACGTCATGACAGAACTGTAGATTTTTAACGAAGTGGTATCACATTTGACTGTTGAACGTGGTGGATTTGCTATGCATCAGAATTGTAACAGATCTAATCTTTTGATGATTAATTTCTCCTCAAGTTCTGCCCTCTAGCCTTTCGGGGAAATAAAAAACTGTATTAGTTGGAAACATTCTCACTAAACACAAGATCCACTAAAATCTCCAGGAAATTCACCCGCAGAAGATTTTTTCTCCATCCTTTAAATCATGGCCATCTCATGGTGTCATGCTGTTTTTAAAACACACTCTACTATGTATGTCGTCCCTATTTTGTTTAATCTATTCCAGTGAACTCATGTCTGGGGGTCACACATTTAGCTTTGTCTGAACTCAACGGACAGGGCGAGAGACTCGTGACAAAGAAATCAGTTGTGTTGCCACTGGCAGATGATCTTAATGGATGAGCGTGTGAAAGTATCTCAGGATGAGGATTGGCTTCATTGACTAATCAAAGCGATTGAAAACAGCACACCAGTGGATGTCATTTGCAGGTTTTGTTGTGCAGGAATTATTGAGCGTTTAAAGGTTTTTACTGACGGGTTTGAAACTACACTAAAGCAGAACAGGAGAAGAGCTGGAAGGTCTATAAAGAACATAAAATATCTCAAGTGAGATTTCAACCAAAACATTGCAAAGGCATCCAGACGCATAGTAACTGAGAGCGTGTTGGAAGCAGAGCTAATCGTATCTTTAATTGCAGTTGCCCTGTAAGTGTAGCTGCTCTTTAGTAGTAGTGTGGATGATTGGAGATGACTTTTGAAGGTTGATGTTATTCAAGCGCTGATCTCACATAAAACAACTTATTTTCAGGACTAATGAAGCAACCATGTGATAAAAATTAGTTTCTGTGTCACGTTCCTTTAATTCTGTTCCGCTTCTAAGGGCTTGGATTTTTCTTTTATGTCAACTGACTGATTTTGGTGATGCTATGAGAAAAATAATGTTACTTGTACCCTCTGTGGTGACGAGGAGCATAAGCTCGGTATATGTCACTCAAAATGTACATGATTTTATTGCAAGTCCTACCTGCTTTTCAGCCCCCACAGCCTTATTAAAGACCAAATCCAGAATTGTTCTCCTTGTGGCAGTTATACAAAAAACAAAATAAAAAAACAGCTTAATATGAGACAAAAACATTGAATCAAAGACTTATTTTATATTTACTTTTCTTTTATTATTTTTTTTATGTTTCCTGAGCTCCTTATTCATTGACTGGCCAAATGTGGCAGCTAGTGCTAAATGTGATCTGGAAAATGTTTTGCTTACAGCAACACTGTAAATACCGGAGCAAAACAGGCTTTAATTTTCACTCATCTGAAAGTTGCAATGAGATTATTTTCCGTCAATAAACCACATTCAATACATTCAATAAGTTACATGTATATAGACCCACATTTGATCCTGGATTGGGACTTTAAGGATTTGGGTTACCGCATGCCCTCTCTATGTTCCATGTGGTTGAAATGAGTAATGACCTGATTCTCGTGTTTAATAATATTCAGTCTGTGTTGACATCTAAAGAGAAGATGAGACATTATTTTTGACAGTCCAAGCCCATCCTTCAGCCACAGCATCAACATGATTTGCCAGCTGGAAGTGTTTCACTCTTAACCTTAAATTATGGTTTCTCAGGATGAATGTAGGATTATAAACTAAACCTGGCTGTTTAGGGTTAATGTTCTCAACCCAATCTGGTGACAGTACTATAACAGATTAAGTATCTAATAGCAGCTTTACACACAGTTTCTATTGGGTTTTTCAGTTTTCCCCATTGATTTACTCACACAGTATGTAAATATGTTGCCCATAACCTGAAAACATTTTATTTTTCACACAATTTTTTACATCTTACTTCCCCTTCAACTACGCATTTGAAGTGTTTTTCAAAAATGCTGCTTTGGTGACGGTGCACATGTTGCTCATTTTGTATTTTCTTCAAGCTGCTAATAGAAACTTAGTCTTTTTACAACGTGTAATTGAACATCTTGACTTGTACCTTTCTGCCCCTCCCCATGGAAAACTGTGCACGACGTGCACGGCTCGGTCGGCTGTGCCAAGTAACCACAACACTCACAATAATATGTTAATGTACAGAGCACTGTTGAATTTCCTGTATTCTCTTGAAAATAAACCCTTGTATTTTCCCGTTATATGTAAAGTACTAAAGAAAATGCAATACACAAATGACCTTGTGTCATTTTTACTTTACCAGTGGAAACTAAACAAGAGTTTTATGTATTTTTAAGCCATTTTTTTGGTTTTCGGTATCGCAATTTAGCCTTAGTAGCTTCATATACGAAGGACCTAAAAGGCTAACTGGAGGAGGGATTGGTACAAAAAACACAAACATGTCTGATTTTACACAGTACATGAAAGTATTGATTTTATACATTTGGAAAACAAAGTAATCTGTAATTTACGAGTACTATTGCAACTTCCTCTTGTCTCGATATTTAAAAGACAAACTTATTTTTACCATATGGATCTCTGGCAAATTCAGGGAAACGGAAGTGAAAGCGAGAGAGGAGGTTGATCATATAAGAGGTTTTATTTATTTGAACCTTTCGGTCTGCAGCTCACATCTGACACCTTTTGCCTTCGCATGCGTATCAGCCATTGATCAGATGTTGGCTCGAGTCCTACTAGTGTTTGAAGTCCATGGATCGCTGGTGTTCACCCCCCCCTGCTGTGCCGAGTCCGAATGCAGTCCCATCATATTCACTGCCAATACCTGCAGCAGCATAAAGATCCCGCTGAGAGATGAGTGTGTAAACCTACTGTACCGCACATCTACTACTAAAATCCATACTTTACTTGAAGTTTGGAGTGTTTACTCCTTTAGTTTGCTTCATTTGGGCAGCTGAGATCAAAGCATTTTGATCTCAGGTAAAGCAGGTCATTAGGAGAGCTGGTGGGTTTCTGGGACCGAGAAGACAGATGCTTACATGTGATAGCCGGTGGAAAAGACTTGTGTACTACTACAGTTCGGACAGGTCTTCACACTCATAGTTATGCCTGCAAACTGATTATCTTAAAGCAGAAATCACAAATCTGGATTCTTACCATAATATTTTATCAGCTGCTTATTCTGTTGACCAGATTTCATCCACAAACCTCCAGAACTAGTAGATTACAACAACTTCAACTTTCTTTAAATATAAAGAGTTCTTTGTGAAATTTAAAAATATAGGACAATACAAGAATAAATTCCTTTGGTCTTATTTGCATCCAAAAAAAAAAAATAAACCACGTTTCAGTTTTTCATAAAGGTAGTAAAAAGTGATTTTCTGGGCCATATTCAGTTTTACTGAAACTAAGTCTATATTGATCAGACCTACACAACATTAATTGTCATCAGTTATACAGGAAATATGATCATGTACAATATATAAGATCATTTTGTCTTTATCAATATAATTTAAAAAAATCATTTTACATATTTATAAGCTCTTTTACAAAGATTAAACACATTTTAATACAGAAACTACAGCCGTAAAGGTCAAAAACACAACAACGTGGATTTAAATCTCCATGGAGGTTTGGAAACTAAACTGCAAAACTGGTCAAATGTAAAGACAGCGGAAATTTGGGAATAAATTAAACATTCATATGCGAAAGACACGTCTCAGTGATAACTAACACGTTAAGAATTTGTTCATTTTAGCAACATTTATGTTTTTTTTTCACTAACAAAATCTGGATTTCAGCACATTCCTAGGGGTACTTCTAACAAATACATCGCCAAATTAATTTCACATAGTATAATATGACCCATGATTTTAATGACATGAACTTTAAAGCGACATTATGTGACTATTTTACCTTAAAATAACAGATTTAAACTCATGTTGAAGCTACACTGACTTGTCTCAGTCCCACTCTGCTGAGCGGGAGAAGTGCGCGTGAAGTGCGCGAGGCTTCACTGCGCTAACTACATTTAGGTGAAACTGGATCATATTTTATGAAGAAAATATTTTCTGGTTTTCCCTCTAAAGTCCTTCGTCTCCTCTGCCTCGACTAACGGGGATTTACGGAGTTTCCTCATGGATATAAAGCTGTATTAGTCGCTAAAGTAACGCTAACCGCTAACTGCTGCTAGCATTAACGGCCGTTAGCTAGTTAGCTGTTAGCTTAGGTAGCTCAGTTAGCTAGATAGCTGTTAGCTCGACAGCTCAGTTAGATGTTAGCTTAGTTAGCTCAGTTAGCTCGACAGATCAGTTAGATGTTAGCTTAGTTAGCTCAGTTAGCTCGACAGTTCAGTTAGATGTTAGCTTAGTTAGCTCAGTTAGCTCTACAGCTCCGTTAGATGTTAGCTCTGTTAGCTGTTAGCCGTGCTGCCAGGACTGGGAGCTCGGAGCACCGGACGGAGTGTTGGTGTTTACACCGCCAGCTCAGGAGCTTTGGACCGCTGGGAGGAGGATGTTTCCAGATCCGGAGCCGGGCGGGCAGGCAACAGAACCGGGTTAGTAATATTAGCTGGCTTGCTATGTCTTGCGTTGTTGCACTTGGTTGTGTTAGCAAAGTTGTCAACTCAGTTTTTTAATCGCTCATAAGTAGTTTAATCCTAATAAATGCACGTGTAACAGCTGTCCATACAGGGGTGTAAAAGTGAATTGCACTCTGGAACTGTAGTGGCGCAAAATCACAATAATACTCGCGACCACATGATGTTGCATTGAGGTAATAAACACCTTTCACTGTGTTTCTGGTCCTGCATTTACAATTTAAATTAAGAAAGAAAAAAAAAACGAGACTCCAATCTGCAAGAAAGATTATCATTTGCAGGCACATTATGACTTTTGATACAATAGTCATTAAAAAAAAAAAGTAATTTTAAATTAAGTAATATATCACCAACTTTTGCATTGAATTAACCTAAGTCAGCTTCTACATTTATAATTTAAATGCAGGAGTTAACAGGTCAAGCCCCATCACAGGTGACTGCACTGTGTTTCCCTCTTATAGATAAATATATGTAGTTTACTTGGAGCATGCATTCATGTGCAGTGGTCATCAATCTCCGCTGATTCACTTAATAACACATTTGATGCTCGGACAAACAGCATGAGTGCACCTCTGGTAATAACAGGATGTCTGGTTTAACATATTATTTTTCTGATGCCATATGTCAGTGGCATTTCAGCACTGGAATAGATTCAGCTCTGTGGTAATTTGTTTCACTGTGGAGTGCAGGGGGGACTGAGTGAATCAATCTATGGCCCCACTGTGTGAGCACACCAGCCATTTATGCCTGATCCAACCTGTAATAAAGGGTCACTTCTGCAGTGGGGCTCCTCCAAACCCGTATTCACATCAAACCGCTTAAGAGGAGCCCCACTGCTTCAGAAAACCTGCATGTGTCAAGGCAAAGTGCACATATATAGTCCTTTGATGCTTGGGCTTAAGTTAAATGACATTTCTTATACATGAAATGCTGAACCCAAAAAGAGGAGAAAAAAAAAAAAAAAGACCCAAAGCAGGCTGGTGGTGATGGTGTTGATGATTCATACATTTCTTGTCCCATTTTTATGTTTTGTGATGTTTTTATTTTATTCCTCTGGATAACAGGCCAGTCATGGAAACTCTTATATCATGTCAAGATATTTCCAGAGCAGCTGCAATGAAGCCTGACAGCAGGAATATCTTTAACTATATAAAACATCAACTGTAAATGTCAGGTTTCAGCGTCAGCCCCTCCGAATCAAAGAGAGAGGTTTCTTTCTAGGCTTCGCATTTTCGCAGGCTTTCAGCTATCATACAGGGAGAAATCCATCTTAGGAGGGGCAGAGATAACAGCTCTGCACTGACAGCTGCCTCCATAGACCAGAATGCAATGCTGACACAAGACATGTTGCATTTTAGGTGAGGGCTACCACTCTTCATGTGACTGGTAAAACTCGCTCTAGCTGTGCTGTTCGCATTTCTCTTCCCATATACGTCCCTGTAAGTCCCTTCTCTGAAAAGATAAGGTAAGAAATCACTGCCTGACACATACGGATGAGTTGAGGGAAAGTTTATATGCCAAGAAAAGTAAATTTTAACACTGATGATCAATGCGGATGTGTTTTGAGATACAGAATCTCTTTAAGATGTTCTGCCTCCACCCCAATGGAGGTGAATGGAGTTTTTATTTTATTTATTCTTCTCACTGAATGGAAAAAGGATATGGAAATATTATACAACTTTATTATTGACAGTAAATCCCATTGAAATACCAAAAGTAGCAGTTTGTTAGTCCGTCTCTCAATACTTTACAACTTCCTTACCTTGTTTGTGGCACTCAGCCTGAGCCGGTTGGTTCCTACTGAAGGCCTATATTTTTAAAAACAAAGATATACTTTAAAAAAATGTTTTACGCCTAAATAATGTCCTTAAACAGCTGGGCACTGAAGCCTTTAACAAGCACCACTCAAATAAAAGTAAACCTCTCAAAGTGATCACATCTGGTTATTGTTATGATTTATTTTTTCTTTATTTCTCATGCAGATAACCAGGTCATTTACATTTGCATATTTATTACATGAATATAAAAGAATGAAACGTACAGCTTTGCTTGTTACTGAAGTTTATTGACTGTTTCATACAGTACAGCTGTTTCCAATTACTGTACAAATTAAATTACTGTGTGTAATTCAAATACATTATATTACAGTACAGTACCTGCTGTATATACGATACAGCCTACTGTAGTTTAAATTATAATTAGGCTATTTCCTAAAACAGTATTGTGTTGTTTACAGTAATGTCAGTGGTGCAGGAAAGCTCCAGCTTGGCAGCGGTTTCAGTACATTTCTACATTTTTAAGAGGCCTGAAATTAAACTGAAGGCTATCAATGCTAATATAAAAATTAAAAATATACAATTTTTTCCATATGTGGTCATGTATGTGCACTGTAACTGGACTATTTGATTTATATGAGCAACTTATTGAAACATAATTTGTAGAGGAATGATTCTCCTTTTTTAATCACTAATTTGTACTTGCATTTGTTGGGGACTACTTTCAGCTGTGGATTGATACATATGTGTTGCCATGTTGTTCATGGAAATGAAGGAACACAGACAATACTTGATAGTAGGATATGTTAATTTTTAATTTATTTATTTTTTTCATTGGATTTGTTGACATTAGACATTATAAAAACACACTTTGGTATAATTATTATAGAATCACTGTCTCCTTTACTCTGGATAATCCAGACCTCAATGTGAACAGTGCTATCTATAGAAATAGTTCACTGCGGGTTCTGTGGATTGATCAGATCCCAGGACATTTTTTTCTGAAAAGAGATGTTGTCATTGTATTTTCAGTGTCATTTTTCAACGCTGTGAGCACCACAAGCAAAATCCCATCCGCCTGAGGGAGGGGCAGAAATCTCAGCGGCGTATATATATGCGTATATATATGGTGTATATTGGTGTCTGTAGATTTCTCCTAAACATGACATAATGTCTCATTTGCATATTTAAACTTGTAATACAAAAAATAATTCAACTGGGGAAGTTTTATGGTTATATATATTAGTTAAAATGTTTTAGACTATCCTTCCTGTAGTGTCTTGCAAATTGTATGGAATTTCTTCTCAAAATGAGTTTTTGCTCATACCAGAAATCTCCACTTCAGTGGGACTTACATACACCAAACTTTCCAGTTTCATTCCTCTCTATATTCTGAAGCTTTTTACTGAGGGGTGTGTTCATATATCATTCAGAGCCTGATTTATAGAGCATTATATTTCTAAAAACATGCAGAAAATGTAGTTTTTTTTTTATGGCTGCTGACAGTATTTCTGATTTATTGAGTGCTAAAAAAAAAAAACGATATCCAAAATCCCCCCTGTAAAAACCTTTTGACTCTAATATGTCAAATATTCTGTCAAAATACACTTTATATTGAAGTCAGTACACTTGACTTATGTCCTCATGGTTGGATAAACTGGCTTTTACAGCTGCCATTTTTCTTTTCAAAACACTGACCTGTGTTCAAAGAAAGATATCTGTTTTCAGATCTTTCAATGTATTACAATATTTCTCCGTGAGTGAACAAGGTGACACCAACACGGCTGCTAGTTTCTTGCTCTGTGGGTTCAGACTACAAAGAAATCATTCAGCGTTTACTTTGCCATGTTTACCCGGGAAGTTAGCATCGCACTGGTTCCCACAACAAAGAGCCAATCTGATTTTTCCATCGGGTTATAGCCCCAAAAGAGAAGCTCTGTCACAAACAAGCGTTTATGATATATACACGTTTTGTTCAGCAAGATATTCTTAAACAGCAAGATGAACACCACTTTTTTTATGATTTTTGAGGCGTGAATACAGTCGGCAGAAGTTAAAAGCTACCGTTGGGCTATAAGCGAACTACACTGTGGTTGCATAACTAACAAGACCACCTCTAAGCTACAGGCGGACTAGTGTCCGGCGTGATGGTGTCTTTTTTAGCCACTTGTTAGTGCTGCAACCGCCTTTTTAAAGTGGGGTATTTACTGACATATTTTATGTGGAGGAACAGAATAATTTCCCGGATTTTTAGGCCTCATTATTAAAAGTCACAGACATGGTAGAACATGTAGAACATTTTTTGAAAATGCCAGTCTTTCTGTCGGTGCGGCGCCGGCATAACAGTTTGCAGAATGCACTAACAAACCAAACAGGAATAAAGCAATGTGCTGGTAACCAGTTAAATTACTCTTTAGAGGTCCATTGCAGACAACACTCAGCCATGTTTGTGAGTTCCCTCGTTCTAGCTGATAAAAAGGCTAAAATTAAAAAGATTAAAGTGTTGTCGGCTTTCCTATTTTTAGGCGACAACCGGACAGGATTTAGAGAGCTTTCGAGGATGACTTTGGATGAGTTGTTAAGGATCCTGGATAAGGCATAACCCTAACTACACAAAGTCTGCTTTTGCAGCCTCTACCTTGTAGATATTTTAACATTTAGGCCCAAAACATAGATGGTGTGGAAGGAATCCTCAATGGAGAACAATTAGATCTTTTCTGCAGCTTTGATACGGCGGTTTTGCACTTAGGGAAAAAAAATCAATTTGTTTATTGCGGAAATGCTCAAACACAGAGAGGGGTTTTGCCAATAAAGAGGCAGCATCAAAACAAGCTGCACTCCCTGACGCATGTTGACATCTCTTAGCCAGGTCGATTTGCTGTGCCAGCGGCCTTTCTATCCAAACCATCATTATTCTCCGCTTTAAATGCTGTGTAATCAGTAGCTGCTATGGAGCGTTTGGACGAGCACTCACCAAAGCGGTGTGTTCTCCCACTGCTCGACTTGCATGAGTCCAGCATGCATTTCCTTTTTTATCTGTGGAACTGGCTGTGCAGACTGAGTGCAGCGACCAGTGCCCTGCTGGCTTTTTAAATGAATCTTATCTGGATGGTTTTCTGTTTTCTATCGCAAGATAGTTTTTGCAACCAAGGACAACAAAACCATTATTCATCATGGTGGGCAAGATGGCAGTTTAAAGTTTCATGGGGACTCAGAGTGTGTCTTTGTAAGCATGTCGGGCCTACAACCTTGGCCATTGAAATCCTAGAAAATTGAGGGGAAGGCATTTGGAAGGTTTTTTCTTCATACGTAAACCCAGAGACATTAAAACATTATAGAAGATAGACACTAAAAGCATCATAGATATGTTTTTCCAAGCCCTTGTATTTTTTTGATGGTCTGTTTGTGCAGAAACTACAATGTGGACTTGCATACAGCAACTATACAGCACGCCAAATAATCATACATGTTTTATGAACACAAGTGCCCATAAAAAATTCAACTTTTCTCTCTCAAACAGAAAATTGTCATCTTGTCCTGTCCTATAAGGCCTGAAATGATAAGTTAGAGGACACGGTTCAGTTATTATTTATTCGAGTTTAGTGTATGCACCACAACAACAGTGTTGACAGCTCATGCCATCGCATCCTGACATCCATCCGGAGTCGCTCAGTGTGAGGGCGTTTCAGAGTGATCCCGGAGCACGATTGCATGCGTGTGTGGGAGTCTGTTTGGCTCCTGCTACGGTGCTCGGGGAAACAAAAGTCAAAGCTTAAGAACATAGCTTTTGGCCACAGACTCTCACCTGCTGTGATGAGATTGAGGTTGTGTGTTTTAAAACAACAACTCACCTGTATGTATGTGGGCTCTCTTAGTAGACCTGGTTTAACGAGGTCTCTCTGTTTTCCTTTCAGATCTCCTGTGTGGATCTTGGACTCTGATCCTCGCTGGAAAACCCGAAAGGACGACAATAAGAGGTTTTTAAACCCTGTGCACGGCTGCCGTGTGCCTTCTGCTGCTGGTGGCTGGCCATACTTCACTTCATGTAGGGTGCTGGGAAAAAAAACCCAGTTATAAAATCATTTCTGATTGGGCCGTGCAGCGATCTCCGTGTAATGACATGCAAATGTGTCTCTCAGACAGTGAAAATGTGTTTTTAGTCCATTGCCACCTTCACAGCAGGCCTGGGAAGCTCAGCTCGCTTTGATGTTGGAGCTGGAATCATGATGCGTTCATGTCATGTTGGAAGTCTGCGTAGGCTCCAGTGTCACCCACTTAGGTTTCTGAATCGTGGAAGTGTTATCACTTGCAGCAAACATGGCACGGAATACACCAATTCTGGCATACGTGACGCTAAAAGTGACCTGTTTTGATCATCTGAATGCAATCAATTTTATTTATGTAAAGTAATTTATTCTGTAGCTTATCGTTGGTTGACCTTAAAGTCGTGAACAAAGACAAATGGTAAACTGAGGTTGCATTCAGGTGAACTCTTTCAAGTGTCTTTAATGATATGCCACCTGTGCATCAATCATAGAAATATCTTCGGAACACAAATTGATAATAAGCAGTAATGCAAATTGTTTTCAGCCTGATTTCTGCATCCTTCAATGCAGACGTCTCCCACATTTTCAGAAAGTAAGATGCTCTATGCAGGCGATGGTAACACACACACACACACACACACACACACACACACACACACACACACA
>CALSCE010008690.1:0-12047 GCA_943593645.1 Bovichtus variegatus
TGATTTCTCGCTCACGCCCCATGCCTCCGGTCATTACGGTAATCCTGACAGCGGCTCCTGGTGTCAGCTGATCCTCCTTTACTGGCGAGTGAGGAGGAAAACCAGCTGAAGGAAAACACTGCTGGAGACTTAAAACCATGGCTGCGGAGATTCATTCGAGGCCCCAAACCGCTAGACCGGTTCTTTTGAACAAAATCGAGGGACACTCGGACGCTGTCAACGCGGCCGTTTTAATACCCAAAGAAGATGGAGTGATCACGGTCAGCGAGGACAGGTGAGTTTGCGCTAACCGGGCTAACGGTAGCCTAACGGCTGGCGCGAGCTAGCGACGGGCTCGGTCTATTTGCTGGTCATCACACTCATGATTCCTGGTGCTTTTGAAGAAGAACAGAAAGCTAAAAATAAGAAACTGTTTTTATTTGTTTGTTTGTTTGTCTTTCTGGATTAAATATGTTGGCTGGGATATTCCATATGGAACCAAGGTTAGTGTAGGAGGGCGTGGGGATATATAAATATATATATATATATAAATATATATATAAATAAACAAATCCATCAAGAATGAATGCTTTCCGTAATATATCCGCCATCAAACACACAACGGAAAACGGAAATGTAACATTTGTTTTGAGGTGAAACGTCGGGTTTTACGATGTAAACTATTATAATGCTATATTGATTTAGCTAGCTAGCTAGCTACTCATAGTAAACATTACTTTCTCGATCTGCTGCCTTCAAGTGATCCTCGTAATCTATAGATTTGTGTTTTTAATAAAACGCATTTAGCTGGACCTTGTAATACAATTATTAATTTGCTCCATGTTGTTTTGATTTGATGAAAACAATCACACAATGGTGTCTTCAAATTGTTTATTACAAGTTCCTTCATAATGCCTGGCATCGAAGCTACGCATGTTTTAAAACCCCCCACCCCCCCTGAACATCACATTTTTGCAACCTGGGTGCTGTAGGAAATCCTTTTTATTTTGGCGTGCATGAGTGATTTAAACATCAAGTTAAAACCATGTTTTCAACGAAACCTGAAGGCAGCAGTGCAGCTATAATTCCACAGACCTCTTCACTTGCTCTAGAAAATCTTCAGATGTGAAGGTGTAAGCATGGTCATGCCAGTCCTTCACATTCACTGGGTTATACATTATATTAAGGCTGTCATGCTTGGCTACAAGCAACATCCTCATTTAAAGATAAAGGAAACTTGATAATCGTGAAGAAATGTGATGCAGTTTCCCTCACACAACTAAACTACTTGCTTTTCAAAAGGGAAGTTGTGGGGCAGATGATGCTGCAGTGTTAACTTTCAGGTTCCCGATGAAACAGGCTGGACAGCTGCTGTTTTTGATGTTTATTTGTGTGTGTGTGGCTTTGCAGACCTTTTACTGGAATAGGAAGTAAAACCTTGAACCTGATCCTGTAAAGGGTTGACTGAAGCTTTATATGCACTTGAGCTGGGAGACGCATACATGACAGTACATGTGCAAGTAATGATTACTTTCATTTATCGGTCTATATATTGGTCTAAATGTCAGAAAATAGTGAAACATGTCCATCATAGTTCCCGAAAGTCCAAGCTGATGTCTTTAAATGTCTTGCTTTGTCAGTCCAAAACCCAAAAAATATTCACTTTAATATGATGTAAAACAGAAAAGCAGCAAATCTCCATATTTGAGAGGCTGAAAAGAGCATTTTCTGAAATTCTTGCATGAAAGATTACTTTAACGATTAATGAATTATCAAAATATTTGGTGATTATTTTTCTGTCGATCAACTAATCGCTCAGTCGACTACTCGTTGCAGCTCTAATGTGTACATTTAAGTGTCAAATTAAAGTCCAACACTTATTGAAAGATATAATGATCAAATAAGCCTCAAAAGTACTTTTATAGTATATACAACAAAAGTTAACAAAGCTGGGGTGTCATTTTCATAATGCAACAAAAAGGGACCTACCAAGAATATTTTTTTTTTTACAAACGAAGAATATTTAAACACACTGTTAATAGATACGCAAGTGCTGTTTTGTGAACACACTCGAGCATTGTGTGTAAAGAGAATTAGGGATTTCCCAGACGAAGAGTAAGTCCAGTCCCAGATGGCAGCTGCGTTCAGTGGGTGTTCTCCGTCCAGTACTTCCAGTGAAAAGTCACATTTTTACGAGAGCTGTCCTCGAGTAAAGAAGTTCTTCGTCGACTAACACTCATCTGATTTTGTCGACTAATTGATTTAATAAACAGAAAGTTTCTCCACAAAGCGTCATGTAAAAGAACCAGTTTAAATCTTGCGTTTACCAGAGATGTGCTTACATGTTTCTTAGAAATACGTCCTTCAGCATGAAAAGAAAAAAGCATAATATCGACAAAGACCAAAGCGACCGGCAGTCCTAATTCTTACATTAAGAATCTATCGAACTTTAGGTCCATACGCAGCAAGTCAAATATTAAAAAAAATACCCTTAAAGTTCTGCGTGCCATACGAAATAGACGACCGAATGACATGCTTTGAATGTGATGTTTTGACTTTTTCCTTCAGAACCATCCGAGTCTGGCTGAAAAGAGACAGCGGTCAGTACTGGCCGAGCATCTACCACACAGTCTCCTGTAAGTCGGACTGCCTCGTGTGCACGTACATGCCTGTTGCAACACAATGCACGCCTCGGTGTAGAGGGACTTTCCTGCTCGTGCATAATGTTTACTTCTTTCTCCTTTTTAGCTCCGTGCTCCTGCATGTCGTACCACCATGACAGCAGGCGCATCTTCATAGGCCAGGACAATGGAGCTGTTGTGGTGAGTGAAGATAACTCCAGCAAATGGCTTCGTATTCTCGCTCCAGGCTCTCTCTCTTTTAGTTGTTCAACAGTCTAGTTTTCAAAAGGAAAAAACCTGTATATCTGGTTTAAATAGGCCACTTTTTCAATATTTAGACTCTTTTTTTTTAAATGCCTGCGGAGGACAGGAGAGTTACTGGATTTGAAACTTTGTCTTTCTGTTTGCGTGCCTTCCAGGAGTTTCTCATCTCTGAAGACTTCAACAAGATGAGCCACGTCAAAACATATCCAGGTGAGACGAGGACACGTGCGCAACAAAACAAGTTGAGATCTGGCTTCTTGCAGCAGCGCGGGGGGATTTCTCTCCCGACAGAGAGCGCAAACTGCAATATCACACTTGAACCTTTTTGTGATGTATGCTCGACTCAAATCACAATAGAAATGTTTACATACGACTACTTTGACAATCGATTAATTGTCATTTTTCAAGCACAAATGCAGGGCGGGTACACGCTTAACAATCGACTGACACTTCATGAAAATGAGAGGATTTGCTGCTTTTCTTTCATCGTTGTAAAGTGAACATCTTTGGGTTTTGGACTTTTGGTGGTAGAAAAACAAGACCTCTAAAGACAAGACAAGGTATTGAATGCATTAATCTAAAAATAAGCCTTAATTGGGATTAAAATGTCTTTAATCGAACTCTCAAAAGTCTTAAATGTTACAATATGGGAAGCAGGGTTTTGTGAATTTTGTAAAATCTCAAAAATAATTGGGAAGATCTATTTGTTTTAAAATAATTTACCAAATGCCTCTCGCATTAACTTCATGCTGACCCTCATAGCAGCAAAATTGTGCATAAAATTGGTATTTCAATCCGAGTGGCATTAAAAAAAAGTCTTAAAGTCAAACTAACTTTCCTTAAGTTGTGACGAGCTGTTTTTTTTTTTTCTCCACAATTTGTTGTGACATTTCATTGACCAGACGATTATTTCTGCGTTCGTTTCAGCCCTCGTCGTTATCTTTTCATCACCTGTCATACTTCCATAATCGGTGTGTTATGAGCAGAACTCAGTTCCTGTGACTGCATCAGCAGCCCGTTAGTCTCCTCGGGAGGGGGGGGGGGGGGGGAGACAAATATGGAACAAATGGCCGGCTGTTGCTTGTTGCTTTCAGAGGACAAAACACCACGTCACCACTGGAATGCTCCATCCGCCCGAACATCAAAAACATGACTCTCATGCATCAGGATGTGACTGTGCACTTCAAAGACAGGCAGAGCTTAACGTCACCATCTCCACTCACTGTGTCTTTCATCAGAGCTGCAGACGGAGGAGTATTGACTTCTGTTTTCAGCTGCCTGTCGGCCCATGCTTCAAAATAAACTGCTCACATGTTCAGCTTGTTTTAAAAAAAAAAAACTGTCTGAACTGTTGCGGCCTTTCTAGAATCTTCTCACGCGGCTGAGAGACGGATATGTTTAGGTAGCGCTTCACCTAAAAATGTTTAAGTGTTGCTTCATCCGATGCCTGGAGGATACGATCGTTAAGGAGAAGCACTATAGGAGGAAACAGGCTGAGAAAATCAATGACGAGGCGAAAATATCCAAATGTTTTCTCATTCATTAAAAGTAGTACAGGGTGGAATAGAAACGTGACCTTATGTAGCACAAATGTCTTGAGGGTTGTTTTTTTCTGCCTCAGTTATTATGATTAATCTCACTGTGTTGTACTTGGAGGAAAAAGAAATGACTAATTTTTCAAGCTTTAATAATTAGCGATGATTTGTTTTACTATGAGTCATAATAACTGGATTCATCCAACATAGCACCTCTCACATAAACGTTATACAGTCATACAGTCTGCGTCTAAATGCAGTTTCACATTTTAATTCTCTCTCGGAAGAAGCTTTGAAGCCAACAAAACCTGCTGTAAATGATGTTTAAATTTAGTGAAATATGTACATTTATAGCTGAATTTAAACACTTTTAGGTGTCCTGCTCATCAGTTCTTACGCATAGTTCAGCTTGGCATAACATTTAGTGTCTTTAGTAAACTCTGATTTAAAATAAAGTTCTTTGGGTTTGAACGTTTACTGCACAACATGCTTTTGTAATATTAAATAGTTAAGGAGGTTAATTTGAATGTGTTTGTGGATTGTTAGCTGCTATAATGCTATGCTTATATTTCTCACAAAAGTGTTTTTTAGATCTAGTCTCTTAATTTAATGTTGCTCTCCAAGTGCACCAGGTTGATGCTTTTTACTTTAAAATGTGCAAAATAAAGTGTGAACATTCATGCATTTTTTTCATATCGCAATATACAGAATATTGAAGAAAAAACTAAATATTGCAGCCATTGTTTTCCAACACCCTGCAGCTCTGTCTGCTCCATGTTTAAATAAAACACTTCTTCCTCACATGTTCACCATATATGTCAAAAATCAGCACGTACTGTGCATTGACTGTCCGCAGGGTTCTGGGTGTTACATGTTGTCTTGTAGCCGGAGTTTACAGACGCTGAATACAGCGAGTTGAGAACAATACTGAGCATCTTTTTTAGATGTGAACCCCAGATGGACCATTAAGAGCGTTTGAAGGATTACAGCGACACTAAGCAGAGCTTCTGGTTGGATCAGGAAAGAGCGAATCAGTCTGCTCATCCATGACCACTTCGGATGTAAAGCCCAATGAAATAGTCGGATCTTTTTTGACGTTTATCCAACAGTTAATTAGGACAGCAATTAGCGATTATTTCCTAAATCCAAGGTGACGCCTCCAAAGGTCTTGTGTTGTCAGACCAGAACCCGAAGATATTCACTTTAACGCGATATAAAACAAGAGAAAAGCAGGAAATCTCCGTATTTGAGAGGCTGAAAACAGCATTTTCTGACATTTTTGCATGTAAAAATGACTTTAACGTTGATTTATATCAATAAGTTTTCTGTTGATCAACAAATCCGTTGGTCGATCAATCGTTGCAGGGCTACAATTAATGCGTGTGTGTGTTTTTTGCAGCCCACCAGAACCGCGTGTCAGACATGGTGTTCTCCCTGGAGAGCGAGTGGGTGGTGAGCACCGGCCATGACAAGAGTGTGAGCTGGATGTGCACCGAGAGTGGCAGCATGCTGGGGAGGCACTACTTCACGGCCTGGGCCTCCTGCCTGCAGTATCCTTAAAGCCCTCTGTGTGTGCGGTCTGTCTGAGAAGGCATTTGTTTCAGCCCTGACTTCCCGCCTCAGATACGATCACGAGACGCAGCACGCCTTTATTGGCGATTACTCGGGACAGATCACGCTGCTGAAACTGGAGAAGCAGACGTACTCCACCATCACTACGCTGAAGGGCCACGAAGGTAAAGACGCACCCGCACCCTGGTTCCTCCCAGAAATAGTTCATCTCGCATACTTCTTCACACAAGCAGGCGTCTGATGCTGAAGCTAGATAAGCAGATGTGGCTGCAGTGAACAATGGATGACCCAGATTCCTCCACATGTTTTTATTTTTTATTTTATTTATCAGAAGACACATGCTCTGTGGTTTCTCTAGCAAGTCTCGCTGCTTAACTTCGTGGGGCACATTCAGCCCAATTAAAACCGCAGTAAAACCGTTGCATAATGTTCTTTAAAAGTTCTCGTATTTTGCGTCACGATGGGTCTGATACTTGCGTCCGAATATTATATTTCTTAAGCATTGAAATGTGTTGTGAACACACCAAGCGCACTGGCTTCCTGTCTAGCTCTACGAAGAAACGGGAACTGGTCCATTCTTCTTATAAACTCCGTGTTGCTCTATAAGTTTCCTCCAGTGTCTCCTGCATTAGCAGTATTATACGCTCCGTGTTGCGTCGTGTAGCCTGTGCGTGAGGACACCAAGACCCTGGGGCTCCGACAGGTAGGAGGGTCCGACCTCAGCGCGTGTGAGTCCATCCATCAGTCAGTTGATGCATGTGTTTCCTTTGTGCAGCACCACTGCAGGAAGTGTGGAAAGGCTGTGTGTGGGAAATGTACGTAAGTGCGGCCTTCAGCGAGCTGCCACACAAAAGTTGGGAACAGTTTTTACTTTTTGCGGCGAGTAGTAGTCTCAACCAATCCGTAAACGGATTCCTGTGACATTTGACTTGTGTTGCAAAGAATTTCTTCATGTTTGAAAAACATGAAAAAACGCCTCCCGTCTGCAGAAAAATGTAATTATCAATGCGAGCCGCACTCCCCGGTGTGAATTCAAGCGTAAGGCTTGCTACTCTTATTAGGCCACGGTGGACAAATAGGAATATTAGTGCATTTTATTGAAAAAGTGGAAGTTATGACTCCCAAAGTCGTCCATTGGGCCCTTTGGCAGGCCGGTTCTGGCCCTCGGGCCGTATGTTTGGCAGCCCTGCTTTATGGGATCTGGCATTTCCTCTCCAAGGAGTCGAGCTCTATTGGCATCATGTGGTTTGGATGATGTTGATGGAAAATGTTATCCCGCCTCCAGAAATCCTATCTGCTTGTTTTGGTTGAGATCTGGCAGCTGTGTTGGTTTCATGCTCGTCAAGCTGCTCAGTGACCATTTGAGCCGTTTTGGATGAGAGCATTGTCCTTCTCGAAAGCAGGCAGACGCATTCCTCGGATGGGATTTGTGTTCGAGGGTTCAGTGTGGTAGAAGCTGTGCCAAGAAAATGGATCCCACAACAAAAATGAGCCTGTGAGACTTTTATCTCATGTGCTCATTGATCTGCCTTGATGCTCATGGTAATGCATATTAATTGGCCTGATGATAATACATATTAATGGCTTCAAGCTGTGCACAAGCAGGAGTTCCACCCAAATATTTAATGGCAATTATGATTGATCAAATTTGGAAAACAGACTGGAAAGGTCAGACCTCACCTTTTAGTATCGCTTCAAGGTTTTTATATTTGCTCTCGTTTCTCGGCGTCCTGCAGGAAGGTGTCGGTTTTCATCTTAAGTAAACATTAAACATGGCATAAATGAGCCGATAATTGGGCTTTGTATTGGCAAAAACACAGTTCTGTATATACATAGATATACATATATTAAAATAAAATTTTAGGGAAACTCATTGTATGAAAAACACAAAATCTGAATGTGGAAAAGAAAGATGAATTGTTTCATGTGCAGATGGTCGTCGATCATCTGAATACAACATTACAACTTCCTTGTTGAATTAGGCCAAGAACATAAAACCTTTCCCTAACAAAGCCATAAAAAGCTCCAAATGCTAATACTATAAACTCATAAACTATTATCAGTCTTGTGGCCACCGTATTCCAGTTCCTTATCTATCTTCATGAGGGAGCGGCTGTAAGTTTAGGAAGGCATAAATACCAAACAATATATTCATATGTGGAGCTAGAAAAAAAAAACATTCAAAAAGAGCTCCGGCTGTGCTTCACTCCTGGGTTAAAGCTTCCTGTAATTCTCCCAGCATGCACCAGGTGGAGCCACTTTCACCAGGCTCTTGCAGCACATTATAACGCATGTAACAGCCATGTTTCTTCTTCTTTGTGCCCTCCAGGTAGTATAGCAACCCTGTGGTGGGACCCTGTCCAGAGGCTGCTGTTCTCGGGGGCCTCCGACCACAGCGTCATCATGTGGGACATCGGGGGCCGCAAAGGACGGACGTTACTGTTGCAGGGACACCAGTGAGTCCAGTGACTCCGATGTGCCGCTTTAGCTTTAACCTCCCCCGTGTTTGTCAGGATTCAAAACTAAATCAGGGAGACAGAGGTGTCGCCAACCACAGCTGGCCCCCCTCTGCTTTTATCTCTACTCCTTGGTCTTCATACATATTTGAACACATTCCTCGCCCTGTTATAGGAGTCATCAACAAAGCCCGTGCACACTGGTGCGTGCAGGATTCACAGAGCTTTATCACTCAGACGCCTGTAAACATGAGTAACGGCTCTTGAATCCTGTTATCTTTTATCACTCCTTTTTCTCCTCCTCTCCATGTATTAAATTGCATTTAATAGACTTCCACTTTTGGGATTTAACACCTTGCTATTATAGTAGTGAAGGTAGTCATCAGAAATGGTCAAATTAAAGTGTCATCTTATTAAAAACAAAACAATACAAATGTTGGAATGGCCCATTGTTTTTAGATTTTTTGGCATTTGAGTTTTAATTTAAAGGTTCTGTCTGTTTATATATATATATATATATATATATATATATATTTTTTTTTAATATATTTTTAATATATATATATTTTTTTATATATTTTTTATATATATTTTTTATATATATATATATATGTTTTTATATATATATTTTTTATATATATATTTTTTTAATATATATTTATATATATATTTTTTTATATATATATATTGTATTGTATTGTTTCACCTCTTATTCTAATCTTTATACATGTGGTGCTTTTGTGTATGAAAGCAATTTTTATCAATTTTCTTTAATACATTTTTGGCCGCAGAAGATCAAACAAGCTGACAAATGCACTGCTGTGATTGGGAAGTTAATAAATATATTATGGCTAACACGCAAAATGCACATCAAGTGGACACTTCATTTTACCTCCAATATTGACTCTTCTTTTCGCTCTGTTTGCGTTTCCAGTCTCCAACACTGTAATTCTCTCATTTTAACGTTGCCTATGTGCATCTATAAGAGCTGCTCAGATTGAACGACACAGTAAACATTCAGCCTTAATAATTTATCTGTGAAAATATTATTATTTAATTATTTTTTCCTTTGTCTCCCTCAGTGAGCGCGTTCAGTCCCTGCGTTACCTCCAGCTGACCCGGCAGTTGGTGTCGTGCTCGGCTGACGGAGGCATGGCGGTGTGGAACATGGACACGCAGAGAGAAGAGGTTTGCACAAATAAATACAGCTCAGACCTTGATAAATACAGGACTTGGGGTTTACTGTTTGAAGCACTTTTATAGTATAAACCGCATTTTTAAAAAAAAAAAATTTTACAGGTTAATTCTATTTGAAGTTCAAGAAAATCCCCTTTTTACATTTTATTTATTTTATTTATTTTTTCATAAATGTTTCCAAAAGTCAATGAGTAATCGTGTTGAATAATCTCAATATTTACCAAAAATAATTGTGATTTAAATTTTTTTATTAATAATTAAATTTGTCTTTACATTCAATTTAAATGGATTTATTTTACAGGCAGATTCTTTATACTCTATACTGATGTAACTTTCCTCATTTGTTATTCCTTCATTTTAAAATTCCGATTAATTTCAGTATTACAATATGTTGTAATTGTAAAGACTTTTGTTTCTCCTTGCATGCGTACAGTTTAAGCGTAGCCGGTAACTGCGTGTGTGTCTGCAGGCGCCGCAGTGGTTAGACAGCGACTCCTGTCAGAAGTGTGAGCAGCCTTTCTTCTGGAACATCAAGCAGATGTGGGACACCAAGACCCTGGGGCTCCGACAGGTAGGAGGGTCCGACCTCGGCGCGCGTGAGTCCGTCCGTCAGTCCTGCTGTTGATGCATGTGTTTCCTTTGTGCAGCACCACTGCAGGAAGTGTGGAAAGGCTGTGTGTGGGAAATGTAGTTCTAAACGCACCACATTCCCAATCATGGGCTTCGAGTTCCCGGTGCGGGTGTGTGACGCCTGCTTTGACACCATCAAAGAAGAAGAGTGAGTACAGGGCTTCTCTAAAGCAGGGTTTCTCAAATGGGGGTACGTGAGATAATAAAATAATTCTACTTTAATAAGTTCAATAAAAAAAGTGTAAAGGTTAGTTCGATTAACCACATTTTATTTTCAATATTCCTATTTTAATTTCCTGCCATTAATTAATGTAGCCATGGTTTCTAGAAATAAAGAAATGTAGAATTTAAGTGTTTTTCAATTCCAGGTTTTCTGTTTATTAAATCAGACACTACTGTGCCTACTTATTTAGGCTTTTTCTGTTCCCACCAAAAAATGTTCGGGTACTCTCCTGAAGACAGACTTTCAAAGGGGGAACATTTGTTGATAAAAGTTTGAGAAACTGCTGTAAATGTTGTAACAATTGGTCACACTTTATCCCTATTTTCAAAGTACTTATGGAAACTGATTGAATTGTGTGTGTGTGTGTGTGTGTGCAGTCGAACACCGTTGGCCACGTTCCACGAGGGGAAGCACAACATCGCCAACATGGACATGGACCCGTCCAGAGGCCTGATGGTCACTTGTGGAAGCGACCGCATTGTTAAGGTCAACAAAAAAAATGATCCAAACTCAAAGTTACTGATGAAGGCGGTGTGTCACGTGATGTTCATTTAGTGTGTTTACGATTATGGAGTTTTTATATTTGAAAAAGTTACATCAACTCATTGCAAATAATGTAAACCCACTGAGACAAAAGGTAACATTTAATTAAGCGAGACAAAATAAACTAAAGTTTTTAGTATTTCTCAGTGACTTCAAGAACAGCCAGTTATATAAAGAATAAGCTACATAAATAGAATTGCTAGGCTAATGCTAACGCTCATAACTACGACTCTTTGTGCAGGATTACTGTCCGTCAGCAGCAACATCAAGCTTCTGTAGAAAAATCAAGGTTTTTGGACACGACATTTAAACACATCCTGGATTTTGAGGAACTGGGAGGAACATTTTTCGACATTTTAAAGACCAAACGATTAAATAAGAGCTGCAGATTAATCGATAATGAAGATCATCGTTAGTTGCAGCACTATTTCATTGGAGCCTTAATTTCACCTTCCTATTTATTTCCATCGTGCAAATGATCCGTAAAAGGTCTTTAAAGATGAACCCAAAACATCCCCTCAGTAGAATCATGCACAATCCTGAAACGCAGCTTTGCACCAGGCCTCTATCCGTGTTAATATTATTATTGGCTGTTTGTCTCCTCAGATCTGGGACGTGACGCAGGTGGTTGGCTGTAGCTTAGCAACAGGCTTCTCTTCGCGCTGATTGGCCCACCCAACCGTTCTCCGCCCGCTCTTCCAATGTCATGGAAACCCCTTTGTACAGCGTATCTCCCCATCACCCCTGGGATCTTCTGCTGCAACCAGGCCTGTGTGTGTGCGAGTGTGTGTGTGTGTGTGAGAGAGAGTGTGTGTGTGTGTGTGTGAGTGTGTGTGTGTGTGTGTCGATAGCGTAGCCCTACACATTCCTTATGCTTCTCAAACATTTACTTCCACTCGCTGTCAGTCCTACATGACAGTGAGTGTGACTAATCTTCAACTTTTTGCTCTGACCCGAAGCACAATTTTGCGCGTGTGTGCGTGTGTGTGTGTGTGTGTGTGTCTCCTATGTGAGGAATGTCATTGAT
>CALSCE010008695.1:0-10754 GCA_943593645.1 Bovichtus variegatus
TGTGTGTGTGTGTGTGTGTGTGTGTGTGTGTGTGTGTGTGTGTGTGTGTGTGTGTGTGTGTGTGTCCTTGCATCTTGGCATACATCTTGTACAACTTTTGTTCTATTAAGCTGAACAGTGGCATTATTAGCCAGATCTTATGTAAGGCAACTTATGCAAGCAGCTGTCTTCTCACTGCCCCCTCCTGACTTACTCAATTTTAGTTTTATTTCTCTGTAATTATATGGTTTATGTCTGCGAATGACCAAACTAAACTAAAGACAACAAAACAACATTCAAACAATATTTAAAAAAATGGCAAAAACATTAAAAACACAGCACTTTTTGTTTTTTAGCTTTGTAGATTTTGTTTTCTGGAAAGAAGCTCACATTGACAGCAGAGCACATGACTGACTGATATTTAATATTCAAGTCAGAGTTCCCTAAGTGATAATAATTTTCTATGGTTGGATGCTGGAAAACAACGTTGCAGTCACAAGCTTTGGCCAGTTATACAACTGGCTGTATTTTTGTACAGTTTCACAACCTGCAACAAACGGCAAACGTCGCGTCTTTTCAATTTTTTTGTGCACATTCATTTTTGATTGGAAAAGTAAATCTACAGGTGGTTTTACTTTAATAACAAAAGACCAAGTTCTTGGTCATTATTCAGACATGCAGTTTGTTTCACAGCAGCTCCAGCATGTGTCCATGCTCCTTGAGATATTCAGCGGTGAGTTACTCATGTTTCCACATGTATATGATCTCATACTGGTTCAGGCTACAGTGTTGTCCTATTTTTTTACTAGAGAAATATAGGTTGCCTCCCCCCTTTGATCTCGGGGGTGGTTTTAGGCCACCAGACAGACCAGACTGCTCCCCTCCCCCCTGCCTCTCCGCACACCCCCCTCCCTCATCATCCTGTCTTTGTCCATATCCCCCATCATCCTTCATGCCTCCCTCTTTTTATTTTTATTCCCCCTTCTGTGCTTTTTATATTTTTGCCCTAATCAGCATCCCGTTTCCATATTCACTGAATTTAAATTGCCCCTCGCTCTGGCTGGCCCAGCCACAAGCAATGCTGTACTCTACAATGCAATGTTGGCTGAATGCGACGTCCTTGGCCCGCCTCCAGGAGAGGTTACGTAAGGTAAGATTGTGTAGCGTGTAAAATGTGGATGGTTTCTTCTTTTTTTCGTTAACTCTTGTGGGCAAGTTTTTTCAAGTGAGTTTGAAGCGTTTGAAGTTTTTAGAACGTTTTAGTGGTAGCTACTTTTAACACAATTGAAAATCTCTTTCTCAATCTCTATTCAATATATATTGAATTTGAAAGAATTGTCCATTCCTGGCTTTTGAACCAATCGCATAGATGCACAAACAGTAACACAAGTGTCACAAGTAATTGGCACACAAAGGCCTCCCAGACTAAGTCTGTCCCTGGCATGTACTGTTACACAAGAATTTGACTGATCCAAGTACTGTACGTGCTTGTTCCTAACAGTGTGTTCTGTGGTTGATGATGTGATAACAGCGTCACACTTTCTGATGCTTGTGGGCTTTTTGTGGTCCAACCAGCAGCTTTGCATAGAGTGGAAGTAAACCGGAGGCGAATGTTAATTTTACGCTTGTGTCACATGCCCTAAGTCCCCTTAATTGTAAGGTCTTTAAAGGGAAAAATAGAATAAATAAATGTGTTTTTGCTTTTGAAAATATAAGGGATATTTGTCAGTGCTTGCTGTGTATCTTTTGTTGAAATGCTTTTAGGGTTCAAACGACTTCTTGCAGTCATGTGAATGACATCTGCCGTCCATAACAGCACTAGTAATTTATCAAATGAGCATAAGGTATGTTTATATTTAGTAGTGTTAGCGGGAATATTAACATGCTTTGTATCGGCATTTAAAAGAAGAAAAAAAAGGTCCTCGGGAAGAGGTTGTGTAGGATGGAGTAACTGAAACCTCGGGTCACGTCCTGTCATCAACTGTAAATAAGAGGTTTTCTTTCCTCAACCCTGGTGGGAAATTATTTTGTCTTGACGAGGATCCAGTGCTGCAGTGATGGCCAGCGCGCGTGTCCTCCACACAGTCCTTGAGCTGATTTGAGGAGGTTTCGCAGGAAAATGAGCCGTAGTTTTATTTCACTCCCTTGAACATAAGTGAGATAAAATGAGACTTAAAGAGAGCATGGTGATTATGTTGCACTCAAAGCTGTTGCTATCATCTGAACTACACCACATAATTCTACTTACACAATGCTGTTGTAAGTTATCTCTTGCAAATCTCTCACAAGTTTGCACACTTTGCAATTTTATTCCAAAAAAAATCTGAAATCCATTAGAATAGGTTTTGTGGTTTTATACACATCTGTGTTTTTGGTAAAAAAGAGTATCAGAGTAAAAGCGAGTTCAGCAGGTCCTTTGTTCCTGTTTTTCAGCCCCGCAACAAGTCCATGAAGTTTAGCGCCGCTGGATTTATGAGGCTTTTAAAAAAAACGGCCTTATCCGGCCAATCAGTCCACTTGGCCGGAGTCACCCGTTGTGTAATCTGCTGTGTAACGTTATGCAAGGTGAGCTGGCAGGTGATCAAGAATAAACCTTGCTGTGATGCTGTTTGTCTGGGCTCATCTGAGTGGGAGTGCATATTATTCAAAGCCTTTGTTTTTAACCAAGCGAGACAACTAAGGCCATAATTCTTGTTTACGGCGGTAGATGTAGGCCAAAGAAAATGTTTCACTACAACTCAGAGGCCTCGTGAATTCATGTGATTATATATATATATATGTCTCGTGTGAAAAATGCATTGAGAAAATCTTCGTTGTCTTAATTACTAATGTCGAGGTTTCTTTAACACGGCTGTGGATTATGACCTTGGTAATTATATCTTTGTGTTATAGTGCTAAAAAACTAAACAAAAAGTAGCTTTTTACCGAAGCTAATAATCAGGACTGCTGCCGTCAGTCTGTGGTTTCTGCCTCAGTTTGTTTCTCTCTGGCAGAGAGGAAAGCCTGTGAGTAATGCCAGTGTAATTTCCCTGCTTTAAAAGCATCCCAGAGAGTCTTGAGAGCTCTCTCTCTGTGGTACATCCCCCGCTGTCCATCAGCTCTGCAGCTCTGTCTTTCATCTGCAGGTTGTGACCCGTGTTATGTCTCTCACAAAGAACCTAATATGCTCCTCTCTCGTCTTTGACTAAATTCAAAACCCTGGAGGTAAACTTTACCTATAATGCAAACAAAAGGATGTGTTGTCTTTCCTCAGGAGAATACACACATTATACAAATATGAGAATAGACTCAAATACTCATTTTTGTTTGTCGGTATTAACTTAAAATGTCTCCAAATCAAAAGTCCTGGGTCTCCACCACTTTAAAATAACTTTCTATTTTGCAGCACTGTCACTTTTGCAATCTTCTGACTGATGTTTGGTCGACACGTCACAGATAGTTTGGATGAACCAGACCTGTATACCAGCCAACACACACACGGATTGTGATATATGTTGCTTATTTTAGCCCATGTGAGTGCACTATGATACTGCATAAAGGGCTTTGTAGTGAGGATGAAGCACATTAGCAAACCTTCCTCGTAGAGTTTCCCCCTTCCGGTTGTCTTTCTTCTCATGAGAAAAGCTTCAAACCGTAGACAGATGGCAGAGGAGGAGCAGAGGCGAGCCATTAACAATCATCAAAAATTCATTTATTCAGTGCGTCTGCGTTTATGCCTGTACTTGTTCATCTATTCATTCACACCTGTATTCTTTGTTTCAGGTGTGCGGTGTGGCCATGCTGAGGTAGCAGCAGCCTGCAGGTCGGGATGTCTGAAGAAGAGGACTGGCTGAATGGGAGGAAGAGGGAGAGAGAGACCTGCTACGTCCCCGATGAAGACAACGATGGAGATGATGAAGATGAGTGGATACCTGGTGAGTCAGAATCACGGCTGCTTCTTTAAGTTTGGGATGTTTGGAGCACTCGAGGCCGGGAGAACATTTTCTATATATATTAATAATATTATTATTATAATATATTTATTATTTCCATACACTCAACCTAAAACACAAAGGATTCTGGGCGAGAAGCCAGATGTTGACAACTGACGAGCATGATAGAAACAAAGCGACGACACTGACCACAGTTCGGCTACGATCTTCTTTGTTTTTCATTGTTTGCTACTTGTTTAGCTTCTAATTTATCTAGTTTCTCATCCACCCGAAATATAAAGAAAATAATTGCATTTACGGACACTATTTTAAATGGAGCCGCTGGAGCTGTGCTGTCCACACGTGCGACCAGACGAGCGCTCCACATCAGCCTATGGCCTTCTGTTCTCTCGAAGGAAACAAACTCCTCTAAACTCCCTCGTCACCTCTCATTTCTTCTGTTTGCCAGTATGTGTTGCATAACCCAATGAATCACCATTAGCTCTATTAGATGCTGAGTCGTCTGTGTGTGTGTGTGGGGGAGGGGGGAAGGAGGGGGGGGGGGTGTCTCCAGTAATGTGTTTTTCTGTGTAGGAGTTAAGATTTAAACTTCGGTTGGATAACTTAAATGACGTCAGTCTGTGGATGACTTTGACCTCATTACGCAGAGAGAAACGCTTTCAGTTTTTAGTATTTCCAGTTTCTAGCAGCTGAGATGAGAGATGGAGGTGGAGCACGATCACAAAGCACCTTGTTAACTTGTCGTCCTGCGTACCATGGTAACGTTCCTCCCGTGCTTGGAGTGCTTTTTCATTTGATTTGCTTTAAATAAACACCTTAAGTTCTCAAGTGTGTGTGTGAGGGTTAAGATCAAGTTTCAAAATTGAAAGTAAGTTAACGGGGCTAGTGAATATAATTAGTGTTATGTAAATGAGAGTCCTCAAGGGTGTGGGATAAACCTGTCCCAGTCTGTTTTTTGGTTTATCTCTCAATAGTAAGCATATTATAAAAGCTTAACACCCACCCTGTGAGAGCACACACACACACACACACACACACACACACACACACACACACACACACACACACACTCCCTGTCTTTTCCAGGATGTCTTTACTCTTTATTTTTCTGTCTTTATCACTTCACGTCTTCTCTCTCCTTCTGTCTTTTATAAAATATAAAACACTTTTTCCGGCACATACTGTATCCCTAACATGCTGTGCAGCAAGTTAGCTAAATCAAATCAAATCAAGTTTATTTATATAGCCCAATATCACAAATTATACATTTGTCTCAGTCGGCTTTACAGCCTGTACAGGATACGACCCCCTCTGTCATTAGACCCTCGCAGCACAAGGAAAAACTCCCTAAAAGAAACCTCATAATTAGTGGAGGAAATATGGAAGAAACCTCAGGGAGACTGAGGAGGATCCTCTATATATTATATATAATATATATATATATACATATAGAGGATCCCTCTCCCAGGACGGACAGACGTGCAATAGGTGACGTGTGTACAGAACAAACAACATAGTTAAAAATACAGCATGGACAATCTATGTGACAGAAAACATGATGTGATGGTATATAAAAAAGATGGATCAGAAGGATGTCAAGGCTTCCTGGTGTCAGGCAGGACCAACAGCTAACAGAGCAACACAGAAATACATCTAACATCTGCTAAAAACTCTGATCGTCTCCCTTTTGAGGCATAAGGAATAGTTTGACATTTTTGGGAAATTTTCTTATTTGCTTGCTTGTTGAGAGCCGGACGAGAATATCGACACCACTCGAGGCCTAAATGTGAAGCTAAAGCCAGCAGCTGGTTAGCTTAGCTTAGCATAAAGATCCTTATTTAGTCTCCTTCCTGACAAGCTGGCTTGACATGTTTGGTGCCAAATGATTGCTTAGGTTTTTCTAGTTTCATATGATATCAGTATATTTGCTCCATCTTTAAAACTGAGCCCGGCTGCAGCGTTTTTAAAGGCTGCAGGCGAAGGAAAGGATTTATAGTAGCCTACTGTCTGGTCAAACATCTTTCCTTACCATCCTAGAAAAAGCAATATATTTGCAAACAACCAATACTTGTGCCATCCCTCCATTTAGATTATTGTTTGCTGGTGGTGGGCACGTCCTCAAGTACATTACATTCAATGTCCTAGCAATACTATTAGTGCTCTCTCCTGCAGACTTTGAAAAACGCTTTGTTTGGATCTCGTAATGCAGCACGATTGATTTAGTAACTGTGGCTCAAATCACATTGAACGCCTTTAAAGAATTTGTTTAGCATTTTTGGGAAACACACGTCGCTTTTCTTTTTGAGAAACATGAAGCGGGGGTAACGGGCTCGTTCTTCAGCTGTGTTATTAGTAAATCCATGGATCAATCAATGCTTTCTGTCACATCGCAGATTGTTGAGTGGCCATAAAACATATGTGCGTGGAGTTTCCAGCCTATAGAGAGCCGTGAGTCAGCGTTTGATAAACCTTATTTGTGTGGCAGATTGCTTGTTACGTTTGAGCCGAGGCAGCAGAGCCCAGTGATCCTGTGAAGAACTCTTAACACACACAGACTGTACATGTTGTCCTAATTACAGCAGCAGTACCCTGATTGATGCCATATACCAGTAATACTAGCTGTGTTATGTAGGCGCTCAGTGTGAGAGAGAGGGAGAGAGAGAAATGATGATTATGTACCAGTAATCATCCAACAAAAAGGGGTTCAGGTCCTTTTTCCTTCCTGCTTACTGCTCGGGCTTAGAAACATTTTTTACCACAACAATTTGTGCAACACTTTGTATAACTGGTCCAAAGTAGCAGCGGAGGTGGCAAAGACCCTGAAGGCTACAGAAGTGGGTCAGTATTGACAAATGAATGCATTGATACATATATAGATTTTTTTTTTTCAAAAGTATGCAATTGTGTCGTGGAATTGCAATTACTCTCATATTTATATTTATATTTGTAAGCAGAGGTTGTTTCAAATTCGGGGCCTTTTATAAAAAACTTTTTAAAAAAAGCGTAAACTGGCCCTGCATGCGTTGATGTCTCTTTAGGCCCTGAATTTGATGGACATCTTGTATGCTGGATTGATTTGCAGCACAGATTGAGAGCAGGACGCTGTTCTTTCAGATCCCAACGAGCTGAAGCTCTCGGGGTTTATCGTCTTGGCAGGCGGTGGAAGGAGTGAAAGGTCTGATGGAGAAAAAAACACGTTTACTTGTTTATCTTCCTCACTTTGCAAGTCTATTTTGCTCTCGTGACATCATTGCCCGCCCGCCTGCCGTCTCATGTGTGAGTCCCACGGTTGCCATAACAACTGTCACCAGGATGCTGACCCCCTCAGAGTTGTGACAGTTTCCTCCTCGAGGATCGACTTCCCCCTTTTCTTTCTCCCCTTTCTTCTCCTTCTCTTTATACGTTTCTCTTTCCTCGATTTACCTCTTTCCCTCTCCATTTTCTTTCTGTTTCTACATTTTTATTCTTTCTTCTTCTAAATACTTTAGTGTTATTTTTATGTCTTCACGTACGTCAATATTCTTTCTAATTCTTGCCTTTTGACCACCGGATTTCTTTTCTCTCTTTTTTTCTCGTTTGTGTTCTTCAAACAACTCCATTTTGATTTTTCCAACCCATAATTAGACCTACATTTTAAAGACCAAAGGAGGTATTTTATAGAGTACAACAAAAGTAGAATAGGAGCACATAGCCAGTAATAATAAAGTGAGTGGGAGTTTAATATTCATGAGACCATATTATCACAAATAGAATATGGAAACATGTAGAAGTATGGCTTCAGCTTTATGAGGATTTCTTTTTAAATAACAGTGTCAACAGCACAGGAGAAAATTGCAGTTTTTGCTGATTTATTCCTAAAGTGAGCCCCTCTACATCCGTTTCATGAAATATTTCACTGTCGCAGTCGTCCTTTTTATAAATTCTCTGACGCACAGGAAGCTATGCTTTTATATATTTTTGGTTTGCAGAAGGTCAGGTCAATTTCTGAAAAGTTTGGTTTGCTTGTCAGTGTTGGGTTTTACTGAGGAGAGGTTTGGGGTTGTCATGGTGATCACTGGAGATCACATAACGCATCCATGTGAGAAATGCTGTTGCCATTTGCAGGTATTTTTAAAAGTAATTTCAAAGTTTGTGTGTGTTGTGTGTGTGTGTCTGTGTGAGTGTGAGTGTGTGTGTGTGTGTGATGGAAATGTAGCACTTGACTGAGATGGAAGGTCAATTGGAGACAGATGTTTCCCTATTCTGAATTGTTCTTGTCTACAGCAGTGAGCAGTGTTTTAAAAAAACTGTTTTTTTTTACAGAAAACAAAATCTTTAATGCAGCGGCCATAAAGTCAGTGTAAAAAAAACATCTGGGGTATTTTTCAGTAAAAAAATATCTTTTAAAAAAAAAAAAAACCAAGGAGCCTTAATCTGTTGGAAAGCGCACATTCGACAGAAGAATACAGAGCGTACACGCAGAGGTGGCACCGGCCCCCGAACATAAAAGCATCCGCCTCAGCAACACAGTGCTAATGGTATCATATCTGTTCTGGGTCAAGTGTGTGTGAACAGATTGAGGTTTGTGTGCTGCATGTTATTGGCTCTCTGAGCTCAGATGAGGCCGTCATGAGGTTTGCTCACATCTTTCATAAGACCCCCACACGCACAGATACATATGTACACACACACACACTCACTGACTCCAGAGAGCAGCAGTGTAATAGTCTGTTAATTAGCCTGTTGCTCCCCCGCCTGTGTGTAGGAGTGGGTGAGCAGCGTACACTCTCACTCTCTCTCTGAAGAAAAACAAGTCAACACGTTTCCTCCCACGAATGTTACGGACACCTGGTGGTTTCATCAGCGGCAAGATGCATCACTTTGCCAACTCCCGCCAAAACTGCACCGGCTTCACCAGGTAGCTCCTCATGAAAGGGGGATTGTTCACGTTGTGTTTTTCACTTCCAACATCCAACCTTTAATTAACAAAGTCTGTGGGGAACCAACATCTTAAGAACAGAGTGGAGCAGCCTCATGGTATTCACAACGCTTTACCGGCACATTTCTTTATTTGATATATGCTTAGCACCTCACCAACTTTGATTCTTGCAGCAGCAGGAAGATGGCGGCCAGCTGTGGGACAAAGTGGAGCATTTCACAGCTAAATAACAGAAAGTTTTCTTTTGGAGTTGGAGACTAAACCCGAGCTAAAAGGAGATTATATCGACCTTATATTTGTGAAGTTAATGGAAAAACCCAAGTCCAAATAATTACTAATGTTGCTTTGTGTCCCCCTAAATTCTACAGTGTGTGTGTGTGTCTGTGTGTGTGTGTGTGTGTGTCTGTGTGTCTGTGTCTGTGTCTGTCTGTCTGTGTGTCTGTGTGTGTGTGTGTGTGTGTGTGTGTGTCTGTGAGACCTGATTAAGTGCTGCACAGAGTGAGGTGTAGGTGTTGATACCAGCTGGCCCACACACACACACACCAGACTGCCAGGTGTGTGTGTGTGTGTGTCTGTGTGTGTGTGTGTGTGTGTGTGTGATTAGACTTCAGATCAGGTAACGTTGTGTCTCGATGTCACACCTGGTGGAATAATTCATCAGTGACACCACCTGCCATCTTTTGAATCCTGCTGTGGACTCTTATTATCTGGAATCATCATTTTCACGTCACTCATTCGGAGTCCTACTCATGTGATTGTTTCTTTATAATCGGATGCTTCAGGAGTGAAGTGTATCTGATCTGATCTGTGGTGGGTGAGAGTTTTCAGTCTGAACCACACTGATCAACCCACAGACTCAACATATTTGCTATTCTTCTGGTAGTTGGAAAAGCAAGAGGAGGAAGACAAATGAAAACAGGGCAGATGTTGATGATGTTGACTTTTCAGCTAAAATTCTTTGGATTTAACATGTGTTCCTTTACTCGACAATCTCATGATTCTCCATAAATCCGTTAAATCATTTTAGCAGTTGAGTAAAAACACTTCATGTGTTTTCACCAGTTTAGCGATTATTTTTAAAAACAGAATATCATTTTGTATGTTCTATAACATGGCTGTAAGTGGTACGGCTGCCATTAAAGCCCACGGCCAAACTATCGTATTCACGTAGGTAGGAAATAAGTAGCGAGGGCAGTTGAACCTCTGCATTTTCTTAAGCCAGCGCGGACGAGAAGTCCTTGAGGTGCTCAGAAAAAGAAGTTCATATTCCTTGCACAAAACTGTTACTAACCAACTATGTTTACTCAACTATATCCAATAATGTGTTAACCTTGTAATATTTGTGTTATCTCGCTTTAAAGGACATCATTGGTAAATGTGTGTGTGTGTCGTTTCACGTCTCTAAAACTAGGATTTGTGCTTCCTTCCTGTAACTATAAACACAAATGTGATTTGTGTTTACACTGAGTGGATCATAATTCATGCCATTACTTTTCCATCGCTACACCGAAACAATAGAAATAGAAGCAATAGTGTTGTCACATACTATATACAGTGACACATTCACACCTGGCAGCTGCCACGTCAGGTGCCACAGTCTGATCCCATGTTGCTTTGCCGACAGCCTGTGTCTCATCATTTAAATGCCGCAGCATATGTGATGCGTATTACCGGCTCACGGCACGTAGAGATGTTAGGATTTGTTGCAGCGTCACTGCTCGTTGCAGGGATCTAATTGCTGGTGTTTTAAGACTGTGGACTTGCACAGTGCACGTTTTACTGGACGGTGATTCTTTATGTCTTTATGACCTCCGCCGGGGGACGTTATGTTTTCGGATGTTAGTCAGCGGGATTACAGATTAACTACTGGCCGGATTCATGAAACTTGGTGGAAGAACCAATTCAATCTTGTTTTAAGTAAAAAA
>CALSCE010008696.1:0-10925 GCA_943593645.1 Bovichtus variegatus
TCTCTCTCTCTGTCTCTCTCCTCCCTCTCCTCTCTCTCTCTCTGTCTCTCTCCTCCCTCTCCTCCCTCTCTGTGTGTTTTGCTTCAGGGCATCCTGAAAGTGGCAGTGAACAGTGGGAGCTTTAAGAGACGGTTTAATTCAATATCCTCGAGCGTATTGACTCACTAGACTCGGTGCACTAGGTGGTCTGTGCTAAATGCAGATTAAACAGTAAAAAAAATTGTTGAAGATTTATTATTTGGGCTTTTTCACCTTGTTATTTTGTTATTTCACAGAGGACATTGTAGAAATGGGGGGGGGGGGGGGGGGGGGGGGGGGGGGTTGTGTCTGTGATTTCACATGAAGCTAGAAAAGGAACCACAAGACTCTGCTGATGACTTGTTTCATTATGACTTATGTGAATCCACAACTTGTTTGTGGTTTAACATTTACACTTATGCTTTCACAATGATAAGTCAGCACAACAGCCGTCTGTGTGCACTAAACACTCTCAGTCTACATGTCAGCGTGTCCTTGGGCAGGATGCTGAATCCCAAATTGAGCGTGCGTGTGAATGTTTATCGCTCCTGATGAGCAGGTGGTTCGATCCTTGTGTTTCAAAGCGCTTTGAGTGGTTGCTAAGACTAGAAAATAAATAAATAAATACAGTCCATTTAACTATTGATCTCACTCAAACTCAACCGCCACCAAAACTCTGTATTTACTGTCCTTTTTGCACATTCTTACTTACTAAAAACTCTTAAATATACATTCAAAGCCAAACATAACAGAATTACTGTAAATTAAACAGGGATTTGCTGCATTCTGCTGCAGCCACATCTAAAAATGTAGAAAATCAAGAAATACCTAAACAGAAAAACACTTTTTACTATTGTTTACACAAATTATATTACATATAATTCACTCCACTGAAAGACCAACACACAGTTGCTTCTTATATGTGTGTGTAGCCTGATACACACACCTTAACCAATCTCACTCTTCATAACTAAACCCAACCAAGTACTAACCAATCAGAGGCAGAGTACGACGGCTCATGCCTTCGCCATAGTAGGTGGAAAAAATATTGCAGTCATTCAGCATAATTAGCCATATGTGCTTCTGCTTGTTGCAGTAGAGTGTGTGTTTTTGGAGAAATAGGCACAAAAAAATATTTTTTTATTAGGGATTCAGAATAATGGGAATTCTGGAGCCATCTTTTCCATATATGTTCACATTCTATGTATCATTTTGTAATGTGGACTGTCTATATATGTCTATATATATATATATATATATATATGTATATATAATGTATGGAGAGGGATCCCTCCCCTGAACGGCTGCTGTTGAATATTCTGGTGTGTTTGTCACTAAAAGGAGGACAACATCCAGAGCTTCCTGCAGAATGAAGAATAAAACTCCACCTGAGACTGAGGGAAGAAGACAGCAGCTGCAGTTCTCTCTGGTCCCTCACAGGTCAGCACTGTTACACCAAAGTCGAACTCCACACAGAAACTGCTATTTATTTCCACAAGTTAATCCAGTTATTGCACTGATCCATTGAAATAAACAGATTTCTGTCCAAAACCAGCAGCCTCTCTGCACGTATTGCGTTCACTATTTGGGCTAATTGAGCATTTTATCAGCTATTTTGCGTTATTGTTATACATTGAATACAATGTGAAATATTCATAAAATATGTCACTAAATCAAAGGTCGTCAGTTTACTCATTATATTACATTCAGCTGACGCTTTTGAGGACTCATGAGGACACAAACTCAGAACGGCAGGAATCTTGCATGTAAGTGCTACATACAGAAATCAGAAAATCTTAAAAAAAAAGAAGTATATAGCTCATTAATTTCCCACCACTCAGCTTGAGCAATCTGTGTTTATTCATCATATATTTTATTCATTCATTAGTTTAAAACTACAGATGGCATAGCTATATTTAAATGATGTGTTGTTACAGTGTATTCCCCAAAACATTTACCACCTGTAAAGGAACATAAGCTGCAGCTGAAAGGTTCATTCTATGTTTTCATTGGAGGCGCCTCAGCTGTTCTTTGTGTTTCGTATTAATTAGCAAATGTTAGCACGCTAAACCAGATGGTGAACGAGGTAAACATCATACCTGCTCCACATACGCATGGTAGCCTGTAGTTTAAAGTCCAGCCTCACGGAGCTCATTAGTGTCGTTTCATATAAATCACATTTCACAAAATAATTTCTGTCTGTCAAATAACAAATGTAGAGGATTTTGCCCTGCAAAAGTTTTTTTTTTAATAGTTGTGATGGATCTTTTTTTCGTAGCGCTCTCATCTCATGAAACTGTAATCCCTCCCCCCAAAACACACACACACACACACACACACGCACGCACGCACTCACGCACGCACGCACTCTAACACTCAGAGGTCACCAGGGATGATGCAAAACTGAGATAAGAAGAAACTTAAATACTGTGTGTGTGTGTGTGTGTGTGTGTGTGTGTGTGTGTGCGTGTGTGTGTGTGCGTGTGTGTGTGTGTGTGTGTGTGTGAGATGGGGTTACATCTCTATAAACACATACAGTGAGGCCGGCCTGGGATTGTGTCTGTGATGAAACCAGCAGTAATGTCTGCTGTTGGCATGACGACTCCATCCACTGTGACATGACTCTGTGTGTGTGTGTGTGTGTGTGTGTGTGTGTGTGCGTGTAATGGGAGGTCTGACCTTTGACCTCCTCGCCGTGTCTGTTAAAGAAAGAACATTAATAATGTTATTAATAATATAACAGCGGCGTGTGATGATCTCATGAAGCATTTCATCTGTTGAATCCTTCATTAAAAACATATTTAAGTTTTGATTTTATTTTAAGGTAAATGTTTTTTAAAGAACTAAATCTTACAGTTTTGCTAGATACATATATCACACATTTTGTTTGTTGCACTTGGTTTGTGTTTATTATATATTCTGTAAATGAAAAAATTTCAAATCTAACCTAATTTATATCGTCAAATAACACAAATTCATGTGTCAGGGGGCTTTAGAGCTTAGAAAAAAAACCTTAAAAAAACTAATTAAAGATGGGAAGTGGAAGAACCCTGAGGGAGAGGCAGTGAGGAGGGACAGACTGCACTCAGTGTATAGAATAAACAACATGAGGAAATACAAAACAGACAATCCATTTGACAAAAATGAAAATATGAACATTTATGAAAAAGATGGACCAGGAGGATCTTAAGGTGTCGCCAGCAATAATAATAACAGCTATAATATATATAATATTACGACTAATAATAATAGTAGTAGCAGTGGGTGGGAAGCCTGCGAAAAGTTTTTTTGCCGAGTCGCTGAGTAGATACTCCGACATCAAAAAGTTTAGTTTAATAATAAAAAAGCAACTTCAATAGAAGTGTAACTTTCTCGGCGTTAACTTCTATAAAAACGTAGCGACCAGATGGCAGATCGTAAAGCACGCATCCAAGAAGAAGCTACGTGAAGGGCCTCAGTGCCGAAAAACGCTAATTTAGCGAGGCAAACGCAAAGCGGACAACTGGTTCCAAAACAAAACAAGAGTGAATCTGGTTTTGTATTTCACCCGACCCCCTGACCCAGGGCGCCGCTCAGCCTGGCGAGTCCTGCTCTTTGTGCCTTTAACACAGAAAATAAATTATAAATGAAGTGTTTGGACAGTCAGGATGTTCTAGGTGAGAAAAAAGTTTAAATTTTTCAGCATCAAGAGAGAGAATAAAAACTATATAAACCTAAACAATATAAATATAGAAGAAACATCAAATATTAATTCTTATTTAGCGCTCAAGTGTGTGCGTGTGTGTTTGTGTTTGTAGCCGTGGTTTCATTGCTCTCCTGTGCAACCATCAAATGCAACTTGAGGCAATACCCTACACACACACACACACACACACACACACACACACACACACACACACAAACACACACACACACACACACTCGCCCATCTACGACTGAAACAAACAAAACAAACAAACACGCACACACACTCCCTCCATCACCATCCGGCTGCTTTCTGCCGTAACGAGGTGCAATCAACACGCAATGCTGACCAACACATCCACACACACACACACACACACACACACTCACACACACACACACACACACACACACACACACACACACACACACACACACACACACACTCACACACTGAGGCTGGTTAAAAGATGAAGTCAGCCTCTGATTGCAGAAGAGTTACAGAGTGTTGACTTTTTCCTCTGTGTGTGTGTGTGTGTGTGTGTGTGTGTGTGTGTGTGTGTGTTGACCTCATACTGCCATGATGTCACATCCGTAACAGTTGCATTAACAGCGGCAGCCGTCTTCACGTCCACAAACATTACAGTTTCTAACATTGATGCAAGGATGTGAACTCGAACGAAATCAAAGACGTGTTTTTGTTTTTTATCTATTAATTTTCACTATTCTTTTTTTATTTGATTCAGCTAACAGTAAACACTGAATGATACACATTCATTTTCAGGTTAGAAGTGATAGGAAACTAAATATATAAACAATAAGGTTAATGTGTCCTGTGTATTCCTTAGACTAAACAAACTTACATTTCTCTTCTTCTCCTTCTTCTTCTTCTTCTTCTTCTTCTTCTCCTTCTTCTCCTTCTTCTTCTTCTTCTTCTTCTTCTTCTTCTTCTTCTTCTTCTCCTCCTCCTCCTCCTCCTCCTCTTCTTCTTCTTCTTCTTCTTCTTCTTCCAAACAAAATCTAAATACATTGGCATGTCATGAAATACAATTAAGAGGTAAGACATATTGTGATAAAGTATTGTAATGTCAAACAATTTAATTGTTTTGCGTCAGGTCACAATCTTCCAAATCGCCTCAGTATTTAAAATTTTAAATACACAAATGCTAAGCACGTATTTTGCTCTTATCAGTTTCTGCATAAAACTACGCACATATTACACATTTCCCTGCAGGAACATGATGTTAAAAGTTACTTTATAGACCTGCAGGAGAAAAAAAACAACTTTCTGCTAACGTCCACATTCAGGTTAACTCACAGCAAGTTGATGTCTAATAATCCACAAACTGTCACGTTTACTCTTTATGATCCTGTCAGCTGATCATAGTAACTGTCTGTAGTTTCTACTGTTGTGAAGAAGTGTAATTGTTTAAAAATGAGTTAGATAACGTCCTCTTTAGCCTGACGTAGCCCTGCATACCATAACAATGGAGGCCATGAGAACATGTTGATTAGCTGTTGCAGTAAATAAATATATATATATATATATATTCTTGTTTTGTGATGATGTCTCAGAAGCCGAGGGCTGAAAGACATCCGATTCCTTCTGCTGGTGTGCGTTAATAAAAGTATTAAATACGTACTGACGACTATATTTGTTACTGCAGTAAATATATAAACAGCTTTAAGCTAATTTGCATGTAGGAGCTGATATTAACACAAACACGCTGAAGAGTATCAGCAGCATAAAATACAATAAATCTGCATTTGATCTGCACAGAATGTCCGCATGATGCAACACACACACAATAGGCAATAACACACACTTTGGTGATGAATGACACTCAAATCCTGCAGAAGTGAAGCACTTCAGTCAGATCACACACACTCTGCTGTGGTGTGTGATTTATTGTTCACATAAACTCTGATCTGCAGCCGTGTGATTAAAGTTCAGTGTTTTTTCTGATTGTTCAGGAGTGAGACGTGAAGAAGAGCAACTTCCGGCCACCAGAGGGAGACAAACCCCACCAGCTCACCCGGCCTGTCTTCAGCTCTGCAGCAGGGACAGAGGGACAACTTTGGAAACTGGGTCAATATTTATTGAACAGAATAGACGTATTGGATAATATTCATATTATCGCGGGCCGGGTATAATTGCAGGGGCCTTGAGTTTGACATGTCTGTTCTACAGAGACTACTTTACTTCTAGTTTTTAAAACTTGAGCAGTTAGAGTAGATATCTTTAAAATGTGGCAGCCAAATTCAGTAAGGTGTCTCACTTTTACTAAAACGTCCTCACTATCTGTAAATGTCCCCATGTTCCAAAAATGTCCCCAATTTACAAAAATGTTCCAGATTTACGAAAATGTTCCAAATTTACAAAAACGTCCCCACTTTCAGTTTCCATTCACTTCACAAAAATGAGTTTCTGTCATTGTTTTTTTTTTTCTGTATTTCGTTCCCAATGAATCAGATCTCAAAATAACATCTTATACTACGTACAATAACTAAACCCTAAAATGATAAAGTGTAAGAAGACGTTATAATCTTTGTTGCAGTAGTAAGTGCAAAGTGGACTTTTACTTGGAGTATTTTCAGTGTAGTTTCAGTGTATTTTCAGTGTGGTATTAGTACGTAAGTAAAGGGTCTGAATACTTCCACCACTTGTTTAATGGTTGGCTGCCAAATTGAATTTCCTACCGCATTATGTTAATAATTCACTTTAAATTTAAATTTAAATTGGCTGTAAAGTAAAATCCCATTTTGTAGATCGTGTCCCCCCCCTCACTTACATGAGAACACAGCGTTAGAAGGAGTAAAAGCACTGCGTCTACATCACATATGTCCAGGAATGGCAAAAATCTGAATGACATTTAAATGAACGCGGCCACATTTTTCACATTTCGACTGAGGCGAAGGAACGCAGTAATGTTGAGCGTTCAGCCGAGCATTAAACACACACGGAGCAGCAGAGGAAACTAAAAGAGGAATATATCAGCAAATTCAACATGTGATGGAAAAACTTAAGGTCAAATGACACAAATGTATCTGCTTAAGGCTTGAACAGCAGCAGTAACTTTATTTGAAGTTGATCCAATTTCTGTTGGAAAAGATTTCATAAGTAAATCTTTCATTTAAAATAAACTTGATGATGATGGTGACGAGGTGGAGAATTATCACACTCCTCTGCCCCGCAAAATACCTTTTTGAGGATTCATGCAGGTGTCGAATGTTTAATTGAACATGGAGAATTGTATTATATCTGAATTAGATCTAGTGACTCCATGAAGAACCAGTTTTGTTGAAAACTCACTCTTGTTTTAGTTACATTTCCATCTTTTGAGTCACTTTTAAAAGACTAAGCAACAAGTCCTCCACATTAAACGTGAAAACATGAAACACAGAAGAGTTTTCTGACCTCCTGTCACTACTGACATCGTTTGTCTGTGCCTCCCAAAGTCATCTACTTAACTGAATTCCCGTTGAAAAATAAATCAGTTTTATGATGTGACAACGCTCTGATTTAGGAAACATCTCTGTTTGGATTCAAATAAGGACTTAGTTAAGGTTAGGGGAGCTTTGTCGTCATAGTCACAAAAGGTTATTTAAGTGCTTAGAAATAAAGAAGCCACAATGATGTTGTGAAACAGGAAATGAAGAGAAGTTAAAGATGTTATGGTGACCCATCCTCCCCTCTATGTGAACTTTGTCGCTCTATAATCACTTCTCCCATCATAATGACTAAATACGCTAGAACGTGTGTCGTTTTGGTGCTAAAAGTTCTCAGACTATAAGTCTACGGCCGTGTTATCGGACCTGTGAGGCTGTACTTCTCTCGTGGTTGTTATGTATAATAATAACATTTGTGCAGGACTTAATGTTTTAAACTATTCTTAAGTATATACAGTATATTCTAATTTATATATACATTTACTCTACTGTGTGTGTCATGTAAAATACCAGATTTTGTCCTCAGTACGACACAACATCAGTCTGTCTCTAACCACCAGCTGTGCTCTGTTTATTAACCTGCTAACCAGCTTCCACATGGCTCCTGTTAAACCAGACACACACACACACACACACACACACACACACACACAGAGGAACAAGTCCACACTCTGTAGTGGCACGTGCTACTAAAAGACAAGAGACTGAACACAGAATAGAGACAGATTCATCACGTGAAACTTTGTGTCTCCTTAAACGTTTATGTTTTTTAGAAATATCTTTTTTGTATCTTGTAGTTCTGACAAGTGAGGGACACTGAGGCACGACACAAACACACACTGCTGTCTTACTGCAGAGGGGGAACTTCCTGTCGGTCCCTTTGGTTGCAGCCCAGATTTGGACCTCGTCCATCAGACCCACATGAGCCTCGTTAGCGGCAGCTGATCAGAGCGCCAGCAGGGGGACATGTGAGGTGTGTAAGCGGTCATGAGACTCGACGTGGAGTTTCAATTAATACAGAAGTGAGCGACGAGCTGCTGTGAGTTAAACATCCCAGCTCTGATTGGCTGAATCCAGATCTTGACCTGACGTAGTTAACAGGGATCAGGTCGACAGACTTAACTGATGCAAACGTGCTGCACATTAAACCTCATTTGAAACTACAGGATCAAATGTGTACACTTTGAATCGGTAACAAACTGAATAGGTTTGATTCTTTTTTTTTTTTGTCATTTTGCCTTTCTTTTGCCAGATCAGAGATCGAATCTGAAACGTTTCTTTGCGTCACAGCAGCTCCATTTACCACATCAACAAAGACAAATATTTAAGACAAGAAACAAACGTTTAACGTAACATTACGATCACTGGCGACATTATGATCAAGACCCTCAGAGATCAAACATGGCGAAGCCTTTGAAGCAAAGTTACAGCCTAACTTTGAATCACAGCATTTTACACCACAAATACAGTTCTGGAGTTCAATTTATAGAACATTTTCTCAAAAGGTGCAGCCCTAATATCATAAACAAGAAAAACGTCATTATAAAGGGATCGTAATCGTGGTAAAAGTACTCAGATGTTGTACTTCAGTAAAAGTATTAATACCACAATGTAGAAATACTTACAATTACAAGTCCAGCAACCAAAATCTTACTTAGTGTTTGCACTAAAATAATAATTAAAAGTGCCAAAATTAAAAGTACTCATTACTCAGAATGGCCCATTTTAGAATATTATAAATTATATTATTGGATTTTAACTATTGAGGCATTAATGTGAAATCAACATCAATTTGATGTTTACATTTCAAATAGTTTTATACGGCTGCGTAGTTCACTTGTGAGGATCAATAAAGTCTTAACCTTTATTTAATACATCATCCTTCATTTGTTGATTTTGGAGTAAAAAAAACAACATTTCCCTCTGAAATGTTGTGAAAGTGTAAAGTATCATAAAATGTAAAAACTAAGTAAACTACAAGGACTGTGTGTGTTCTGTGCACACATTCGTAGTGTGTCTATAAATATTCGTTTTTTTTCCATTTACATGAGTGTGTGTGTGTTGAGACGGTTTAGAAAGGACTCCCCCCCACACACATACACACACACACGCACACACACTTCTACAACTCTGCACCTCCATTGGCTGCTGCTGATGAATGGACGAGTTGTCGACCAATCAGGAGCCTGTGTCCGGTGAATATGTAGGCCGATCGACATCAGCTGGCCGCACTCTGACTGTCCCTCCATCACACACACACTTATACACACAAACACACACATACACACAGTAAGTGCCAGAGGCTTCTCACAGACACACACATCAGTCTGCTTTATATTCATCATCGTCGTCTGTCATCCGTCCATCATGCACAGCAAAGAACAAATCAGGTAAGAAAACACCTTTATTACATCTTATAACGACTATATGTTTTATTGTTTTACTGTTTTTATTTCTCTTTATACACTTTTTGTCTTTGAATCTTTTTCGGAAGCTTAAAAATTAATTTTCATTCAGTAATTCACAAGAAAAGTTTAAAAAGATTAGAGCGTGTGAAAAAAGATAATGATGTAATGTTTTATTCCTGTTTATGTCCCCTCAGATTTATCTTCCCTTGTTATTGTTAACAAGACTTTATTTTACTGTAATCTTGTTGCATGAATCACACACCAATAAAATATTTCCCACCGGTACTTTAATGTAAACACAGCCGGAGGAAACAAGGGACGAACAATTATAAGTATTTCTGTAAATACTGGTTACCTGAGTACAGCTCTGGGAAACAAAGCTGAAGTCTGGAGAAAATGATGTTAACAACACTGATATTTTGAATATTCAAAACTCTTTGCTGTTGCAGTCAAAAACACGACACGCGGATTTGATTAATTTTATCCAAATTGAGCCGTAAATGAAGGTGAACTGATTGAAGTTTGTCAGATGAGTTTTCTCTAGTTTCCATTAGTGGTGCATGTGACGGAGTTTTACGCTCAGTGATTGGATGTTTCCTGCCTCATTGCACCTTGGGAGTCAGAGTTAACTTCCCAAAATGTCAAATGTTCCTTCAAAACAAAGATAATTCACCACAATATTTGATAAAAGTAAACAACAGTATCAGTGTGTTTGTGACTGCTCTTGCTTTTTATCCAAAGACTTTACATTTAATGTTGTTACATTTATTGTTGTTAGTTTCGACCTTTTGTGATGTAAACACGGAGCCAAACTCCAACACGAGCGGCAGGTGATCACCTGGCTGTAAACAAACTCCTTAACCAGATTATCTGTTAAAAATTAAAAGTTAATTAATTGTTTGTTAACTCAAACTTAATGTTTTGTAAAGGTCCGTTACAAACTGCAGGTCTATAAAGTGTCATGACCGATAGTACTTTGTCATCATTGTAAATTTTCATTTCAAAATTCATTTTACTGTATATTTAACATTAATGTAAAAATATTCAATATAAATATTAACATTAATGTGCTGGTTAACAGTAATCAAGATGTTTATTGTCAAGTACAACTGTGTGAATTGCTGATGCTCCGTAAATACAACAATAAATAAAATAAAAATTCAAAAGACAATGAAATATAGAACCAAAATATAAGAAGCAGTAAGCTGTATACCTATATATATATACACACACATATATATATATATATATATATATATATACATATATACATGTATATATACATATATATATGTATATATATATATGTATATATATATATATATGTATATATATATATATGTATATATATATACATATATATAT
>CALSCE010008697.1:0-10387 GCA_943593645.1 Bovichtus variegatus
ACATACATACATACATACATACATACATACATACATACATACATACAGTTCCTTAAAGCTGAACATTATTGAAAAACGACGCAACCAAATCCAAAGATGGAAGTCGGTACATTAGTCAGGAAAGAAAAGGGTTAAAAGAACTACTTTATTTCCCCCAAATGAATAGCTCCACTAACACTGTCCAACAGCGCCAAACTCATATCTGACGCAATACGTTAGAAACGATGTTCTATTCCCTTCTAACCTGGTCGCCGACGCTGTAGGGTAATACGTCTTCCTGTCATCCTCCACTTATCCAGTAACAAACAGCCCGAAGCCGCGTCTCATTAGTTAACATGCGAACGAGATCACTATTGATATCTCTTAACGAACTGCCACCTCGTCAGTTCGATTTCCTGTTCGCTCGCTCCAGACAACGAAAATCAACATCCAGCAATTAGTTTCAGGTTCGGACTGCAGGGCTCGGACACGCTGTAGATATTCATTACGCTAAATGGGGCCCGTCTCGGCTGCTGTTCATTGGTTCAGTGGCGTCTCCTCTGATTGGACGTAATGGTCCTCTCGGGCTAATCTGAAGATGTCTACAGAGGATACAGAGTCTGTACTTTGGGCTGCTAAAATCCAGAATATTTTTTATTTATTTATTTTTTTTTGTTGCTGCAAGCTGCGAGTTCCCCCATTAAGGATTTAACACGCGAGACGCATAAGAGCTTACGATACACACGTTTGTCAATGAGTATCATTTACAAAAAATGTCTTTAAAGTTGAAAGGTTAACTTAAGAGATGAACTTCGTCTACCCGGTAAGTCAATAGGCCTACAGACCAAGCGACTGTCCTTAAAAGTGTAGTTATGAACAACACTGGTCAAAGATTTGGGGCTTTTATTTTGAAAATTCACCGGCCGTTCCACTTTCCGGCAGGTTTCAGAGCCGTTGCCACGCTGAGTAAAACAAGTGCAAAGTCGTGGTCACGCCACAATAACACGCAAGGGCACCTTTTCTCATAAAAAAATAAAAAATAAAATAAAATAAAAATGAACGCAACATTATGGAAGCGTCGAACTGTTCCTTTAAGTCAAAGATTATTATATGTCTGACGTATACATATTTTTGATTTGCATTTTAATTCGAACACAACCCATGCAGTGCGCGCCCCCCTCGGTCTCTCCGTGCCCAAAACTCTACCCTCCTCTGGTGTCGGCTGATGAGGGACTCCTCTGTGTAGCGGTCTAATATTCATGACATGCCTCTACCTTTTAGCAGCACTGCCTCTCTCGTCATGTCATGTTCTTTCTCATTAGGGCGCCGCAGTGGAAATGACAGGGTACAAGAGCCGAGACCTTTTTCCATATCTTTGCATCGGCCCCCTTCCTTTTCAAGTGGAAAGACAGGAGGGTTATAAAAAAAAAAAAAATTTAAAAACAAAAGCAGCAGAAATGAACAAATAATGAACATTATGTACAGAACTAAAAAAAAAAAAAAAGAAAAAAAAAAGCTTTTTATAAGAGTAATATTGAACTCAACTGCCTACAGACCGTTATTATATAAATGTGCTGCTTTTTACGCTGAAAAACTATTTTTACTTTAAAAGTTACAGTTTTATAGAAAAGCTTCACTTCTTCTGTGACCAGTCGAGAAGGAACTAAATAAAAAATAAAAAAATAAAAAAAGCCAAAAGCTGTTTACACGCAGTTAGCCACTTTCCTTGCTTCTCATTTCTCATTTCCTGCTTTCACTCCATCTCTCTCCGCTGCTCTTTGCTTACAATAACAATAATAACCTCCTTCTGTCACAAATACTACCGGCCTCAGCAGAGGGAGCAACAGAGAGGAGGGAAAAAAAACATTTGATGGACTAAACCAGGCTGTGAGCAGAAACTCAGACTACAGCGGCGGTGCATTAATTGGAGTGCCATTAGCTGGGGGGGGGGGTTCATGCTCCGAGCAGCAAAGGTGACTAATTTCTGCCTCCGCCAAGCTGCCAGCGTCCCACCCACACACATAAACCCAGACACACAGACACACACACACACACACACAGCCATTTCCATTACTGTGGCTGGGGTCGATTGCATGTGGTGGGTCGATGCAGGTCCATAAACACCGGCCATGTCTGGGCTCAGATACTCAGATATGCTAAAGTGGGACAGTTTATCAACCAGGCTGCGACCAGGGTAAAAAGAAACGGGGGGTGGGGGGGGTTTCACATTTGTGAAATTAGTAAAATTGTGTTAATTAACATTCAAAGCCCTGGTTCTTGACTGTACTTTATAAATACTTAAAACGTTTTATTCAGTGTAATAAATGATAATAAATAGATGCTATTTGTAACTCAATGGCTGACAGCCGTAGACGGATTACAATGGACCTCTGGACACAGATATGTAAAATGCATGTGTTTTTTGTCATTTTCCATCCTTTTATGGCCATTTGTGATCGTTTTGCACCTTTTTGGGTCAGTTTTGGGTCGTCTGGTGGCCATTTGCATCTCTCTGTGGCTGCTATACATGTTTTTGGGGCCATTTAAACCCCTTTATGGCCGTTTTGTGGACGTTCTGAATCTCTCTGTCGTCCCCTTCTGTCTCATGGTGGTTGTTTTGCGTCTCTTTGTGTTCATTTTGAGTCTCTTTGTAGTCGTTTATCCGTCTCTGTGGTTGTTTTCCGTCTCTTCCTGGTTGTATGTCTCTTTGAGGTGGCTGTGTGTCTTTATGTGGTCATTTAACTTTCCAAAACCTTTATACTTTTCAACACTTCATATGGTGGTTCGGTGCAGGGGCCAATTCAGTAATGCATCTGTGATAAGAGGGGGGGGGGGGGGGCCCTGCCTGGGACAGTCGCCTCTAATCTCACCCTTTTCTTTTACCCCCCCCCCCCCCCCCCCTCTTTACTGATCTCTCTCTTTCTATTCTGTGTTGTCTCTGCGTCTTTGTGTCCAACAAACTCAAAAGCCAAAAAAAGGGAATTGGAATATTGAAAGAATGAGGGCAGTGTATTTGTCATGGTGGAAGAGAAATACAGTACAATACCACAGCTGAAGGAATCTTTTCACATGGTGAGGCTCATTGGCCGGGAGCCAATCCCCCCCCACACTGAAGACAACACTGAAAAGACAATCTGGCTTTATTAACCCTTTTAGATCATTATTGCTCATCATATAGCACTAAACAAGTGCAAGGGATAAAGGGCATCTCTTTCAGCAGTCAAGCATTATGAATAAACTTTTTAACTATTGCATTTTATAAAAATAAAAAAAAAAGAAAAGAAAGAAAAAAGGTGTGAGGTAATCCACAACCAACAATGAAAATAGAAATTTTCAAAAAATTCATACACAGTATATTTCTTAAAAAAAATATATATATTTTTTTTTTTTCATTTTTTACCCTGGTCCCAGCCTGGTTGATTTTTTTTCATTTTTTACCCTGGTCCCAGCCTGGTTGATAAACTGTCCCGACTTGACCTGCTGTTAATACAACACAAGCCCTCGGTGTGTGCTGTAAATGAAGCTGTAATGCATTCACACATTAAACATTAATCAAGCTGTAATGAATGACTCGTGTACTGTAGCATCACGGACAGTAACAGCACCAGTCTTTCTCCTTTCCTTACCCAAGAACAGGATTCGGCAGTTCCATTTGCAACAATCATTATTTCAGCCATTAGCTTCTGTATTAGCTACCGGAGGCCTTTCTAAATCAGCTACATATAGATTTACACTCTCACACACACACACACACACACACACATATCACCGAGTCCATTAGGGCACTACATACAAATGAAGCAGGAAATACACACCCTTGTGCTCCATCACTGAAAATGAATATATGCAAAACAATGAGCTGCTCGGGCTTTTAAAACATCAATCGCACGATGGTCCCGAATTAAGAAACGGGATACAGGAGACAGGATGTGATGTCAACAGGCTAAGCGGAGACGGCCATGGCGGCAGTTGAAGAAACTCAAGGTCGGACATCCTCCCAAAACAGTTTGCATTAGCTTTTATCATCTCCGCCAGGCCTGAGCTCGGGGGAGATGATGTGTGTGTGTGTGTGTGTGTGTGTGTGTGTGTGTGTGTGTGTGTGTGCATCTGTCTGTCGCTAATCTCGCATACTACTGGGCCCATCAGCCTAATATGTATTTGTGCACATTGTGGCGATTCACACAATTTTTTTAGAAAAACCATGTTTTAAAACCACAGCGGCTGCAGACTCCTCTCACCCGACCGGTAAGGGCTGCAATTGATCAAATAAACCGCTTCAGTAGCGATAAAAGGCATTTGCGGCAATCGGCTCGGCCTAAAAACAAGCCCCACCTAGTCTGTCGCGGGCCTCCGTCGGCCTTTGTTGTGGCTGAACAACTGACACCCATAAAGAAAAGTTTCGCGTTGAACCGGAGCGTCGGCAGGTCAATTGCATACCCGACACGGTGCGATCCACGAGATAATTAAATCTCTGTTTTTTGTTATCTTCGCCATCTCGACCGCAAAGAAGGCGGGAGGGACGACAGAGAGTTGTGAAAGTGTGATCACGCAGACAAGACGAGAGACGTGTGGTTCTGTGGGCAACTTGTAGCTACACATGAGATCGACCTTTTAGTACAATAGCGTGGTTCCAAAGCCACAAACAACCCAGAATAAAAACATTTAAAAAACACACGCTTCATACTGTATGCACTCTAAAATGCACACTATTATTTCATTCCAGCTCGGCTTTGCGAGACTCCGTCTTGACAGATATCCCTGACACTCTGTTGCTGAGAATTGTTAGGAAACTCCCGCAAGGCATCGCTTTCTCCTTTTGTCTGTCTTCTCATCTCCGTCTCTTTCTCCCTCTCACACATAAAAGTGGTAGCTTCGCTTTCATGCAACTCTTAGAAAGCCTGTTAGGTATCTGACTAGAGACAGCCGGAGTCAAACGGAGAGAAAGGTGAAAAGAAGGATCCGTATAAATGAACTTCAGAGACTGTCGGCATCGCGGGGAAAGACAGGGAAAGTGAACGCCGCAGTCAGACGCGGAGCGCCTGCAGGAGAGAGGGAGGCTAATACGAGGCAGAGGCGGGTTGTTAGATGGTGAGAGGAGACAGCCAGACGGAGCCGTCTCATTGTCCAATCCTCACCTTTTAACCTCTTCTCCTTCACTCTCTCACATTTATTTTATTTTTCAAATATTTAGTTTATTGTTTTTGTTGCCTAGCCTGGGCATTTATATATAAAAATAAAAAAAAGAGTGTTGTTCAAATCAGCCACAGCAGAATATCCGTTATCATTATTTCAGAGTCAGTAGTGCTGCAGGAAGCCGGCAGTTCTCATTCTCAAAGTGCCAAAGGAAGTAAATACGGTCGGTCCAGAATCTGCCCTCAACTGATTGACATAAAGTGAAGTTGTCGGACTTTTGTTGCAAAAAAAAATAAAAAAATAAATCTCTCATAGGGTGCACTCGGAAATAATATGGCTATTACAATGTCTTCAGAAGAAAGTATTTCCTGGTAAAAAGCTGTCACAGTGAAGTCTTTGGATTACATGTGGAGTAACCGCGACTCTATTTCCTGTTTTATGGATGGATTGCCATGAAAAGCGCGGCAGACATCGATGTTCCCCAGAGGACGAATCCCTCGCACTTTTCTTCTGGCACCGCCGCAAAGTTATTTATGGTTTTAATTGTAACAAATAGCAAATATTGGGTGAAATTGGATGAAGTTTTATAACTTTGCTGATTCCTTAATGTTGCACCATTATCAGGTTAAAAATCAGGCCCAATATTTTTTTGGTTTATGAATCAACATGGTGAAAAATGTGAATTAAACATTACGACATTAAATTATTATTATTAAAAATCTGCAAGTTCATGTTATCAATGTGCTGCATTAGGGATGTGTACAAATCAGAACTTGTTCTTCTGGGAAATTGGCCCTTTAGGTTATTGTAGTTTCTAAAGTTTAGGCCAGATGTTGCTTGTTTTTTTGTTTTGTTTGTGTTTTTAAACCAACAAACAACAACAACAACAGTACAGGCACAAGAACATTTGTCAAGTTGCCCTAAAGAGCAAAAATACAACGAAAAACCAACAAACAAAAAAGTACAAACATAAACAGCACATCCCCGTTTGACCATATTGGAACATTTGGACTGATTCACAAACTTGGCAGGGAGGAAAAATGTGAATAAACACTGTATGAGAAATACTACCATCGTTTGACATTTCTTTGTAATAATTAAATGTTGTTTTTGATTCATAAACAATAGTCAAATTCAATTTCCATGCGTTATTTTTGCATTTGATTTGAGGCACTGAACATTTACTTGCTCATTAATAAGAAAAACAGCTATAAGCCAATCAAACTTAACAGCTGTGCCGTTACAGTACCGGGGATATAAATAGCCCACCAGGGTGGAACATTAAGAAGCTCTGCCGCTGTATTATCAACTAATGTCGTCTACAGAGGCAAACTGCTCAGATGGTGAGGTGAAGAAAAAACATTACAGACTTCAGCTTCGGGCAAAAAAAAAGAAAAAAAAATGCTGCCGTCAGAAGGACTGGAACACACACAAACACACACACACACACATGCACACACACCTTTGCCGCAGTTCGCACTTGCTGAAATCATCAATTTAAACAGCTACTTACAGAGTGAGGTTTCCATTAAAGGATAGTTAATATGCTCAGCCACTGTGAGTGTTGAGCCTATTTACTAGAAGGTGCTCCATCTTTTTTGGGAAAACACAGTCTGTGGGTAGGTGGATGTTGCAGATGTCCTATATTTTACCTGGATTTCCCGTCTTCTAAAATAGTCTCGTGACAGATTAGACACACGCGTTTCGCGAACACCAATAGATTTATTAACATTTTAGTCAGCAACCCCACCCGAACTTTTTAAATAGAATCCACCTGCCTCTCCAGAGACCTTAGAAGCACAATATGAAGCAGTACGTAGACACAAGATGGCGTTCAGGATTAGTGAGTTTAGTGACTTTGATCATTCATTTTTTAACCAAAAAAGGAGCTTACGTTCACTTTTTTTTTTGCACGAAGACAAAGTTATAATGTAGCTTTTAGAGCCTGAACAGTAAAAAAATTTTTAAAAATCCAATAACAAAATTAAATATTAGACCAAAAAAAAGAAAAAGGAACGGTGTCCTGAAATATTAAAAAGGCTATTAAAAATGATTGTAGTCCCATAAACGTAAATCAGCAAAGCAAGAGAAACAAGACATTTCTCATGAGCAAAAGCCTCGACTAAGCCACACATACACACACATACGCACACATACGCACACACACGCACACACCCCTGGTTGCTGTTATTAATCACAGGAATGTTCAAATTGCTGTTCAATTGTCCGTAGTGTAAACTAAACCTTGAGGCAGGAACAAGGCTGGATTTAAGCTCCATGCTCTTCACCTATTAGGAAGCGATGCGTGTTCGTGTGTGTGTGTGTGTGTGTGTGTGTGTGTGTGTGTGTGTGTGTGTGAATGTTTTATCGTCCCTGAGACTCGGACACAGCAGTTGCTTCCGAGCTCTGATTAATTATACAATATCTGACCTCTTAATGTGCACTTTGTGAAGTTCTCTTTATGTTCCCCTTAATATCTTTTGATCTCCGTCTTCCTCTTAACTGAACTCTGATCCTGAATTAAAAAAAAAAAAAGGGAGATGATTTTCTCGGCTTAAAACGCACGCAATGTTTGTTTCCTCGTGTTTTCTCCTTGTATACAACACGTCATTGTTCTGCGACACCTTTAGTCCGACATGTGGGATAGAAATAAAGTGTACGTGACCGGACAGAAAGTGGGAGAATATCAGGAAGTGGGTTTTTTTTTTTTCTCTTTTAAGGCTAATGAATTTCTTGGTGACCTCCGTGTTGAAATGATTGGCTGCCTCGTCTTATGGCGAGTCAGGTTTGTAGGAAAGACTGCAGCGCGGTGCTGCACGTCACGTTTATATGCTGCTCATTTTCATAGAAGAAAAAAAATAATGTTTTGGGAGGAAACTTCATAGCTGCCTGGATTATGTTAATAAGGATTTTTCTAAATGACTGAAAATGCGACTTTTTTTTTAATTTTTGGTTTGATTTAAAAAAGAGCTTTGGCAGGAGAGACTGGGGTTTGTGCTCTGCTACACTTTACAGATGTTATAATATATTTTGTCTTTGTTATGTTGCTGTAAAAAGAAAAAAAAGTGTGTTACATTTCCTGGAAAATGTACTAATTGCTCAAATTTGCTGATGCATATGAATGTAACTTTTAAGACACCGCGTTGGATGTTAGAGTGTGAATAGAACGGTTCTCAAGACAATGCGACAGAATGCGTCTCTGTAGCACGTACGGTGCTGCATCTCTTTTACGTGAAGGCACTTTTGTTAAATAATGGTAAATGTTGCGGGTTACTTCTACAAAAAGCTCATTTTGAGGCTTTTGGTTGATGGTGCATTTTTCTTCTGGAAAATCCCATTTTGGTTTTGCTTCACTTTGCTCATAAGTGGCCACATGTGGGTTTAAAATGGGTTTTTTCGGGACAGTTTGTTTCACACAATTTATATACATTTGAGCATTTGAGCATTTCTTTTATTCATTCGTTAATAATATTGGTCTCATCAAAAAGTTTTTAGGTCAGGTTGAGCGTCAAGCTGTGGTTTATTTTAGACTCGACGCTTCAGGAAATCAGCATTGGAACGTTAGGGGTCGAATCCAGCATGTGGAAGGACTTCATATTCAGAGTAGCGCAAAAATGTGTGTGCATTTGGGAGTGTGTGCCGTCAGAGAGATCCCATGCGCTCGGTTAATGTCGCTCTCGTCCTTGAGTTACAAATGCAAATGACAGCTCGCTCCATTTTCGCCAACGCACAGCTGGAGAGGCATTTTAAAGCATCACTCTTCACCTCCTTTCAACTACTTTGTCCATCCCAAACACGCAGACACACACAGACACACACACACACAGTAAGAGTGTGTTGGGTGTGCCGGGCAGTAGTGACGAACAACTCTCATGCATTAAAAGTTTCCGCCCCTACCCCTTGCACCGCAGACGAGCGCCGTTTTCACCCTGGAAGGCCACAGCCTTGACTTGATTCATTTATCTCTGTCCCTGCTGTTTGCCCCCTCCTCTCTTTTTAAGGGTAAGCAAACACTCCTCACTTTTAGGGGCGTTTTAAAAAAAATTAAATAAAATAAAATTCAGCCTGGGCAGGGGTGAAACGGCCGATCTTTACTCCGACACTGAACAAAACTCTACACGAACCCTGATGGATGGTCCTGACCTCGCGTTGAAGGGGATGACGGCAAAGAGTGTGTGTGTGTGTGTGTGTGTGTGTGTGTGTGTACACTCACATAAGCGACCTTTTGCAGCAGCATGACAAGGCCATTGATCCTGGTCTGTAATTGGACAGCATCAATGCAGACACATCCATAAGAGAGAGTGTGTGAGTGTGTGAGTGTGTGTGTGTGTGTGTGTGTGTGTGTGTGTGTGTGTGTGTGTGTGTGTGTGTGTGTGTGTGTGTGTGTAAGACTGTGTATAAAGCTCAACAGCGAGTTTCCAGAAGTGAAAATCCCATCCATATTCTGAATAGAAGTTTTTGGATTATTAGCCATAGTGTCGTAGATTGTGAAACAATGATACAACATTTTTTTTTCCAGATGCCGTGGAGAAGTACTACACTACCCACAATCCTCAAGTGTAACAGCGACTTCACTGATTGGTGGGGCTCATTGTTACCATGGAAATGTAAATAGCGCCTAGCTAACGGCTAGTGAGGGCGTGTCCTTCATTTTATTTTATTTTTTATAATTATGAACAAAGTCTTGCACATTTTATCCAAGTTGTAGTTATCGTCGCTTTCTAAACTAAATTATTAATGTTTAGCAGTTGAAATATCTTCTAGGGATCTTGAGGTGGGTTCTCATGTCTGAGAAAATAACCTTGGGGGTTGATTGACTAATGGATTTATTAACTTTTATCACAAAAAAAAGGGACAGGGACTTGCAGGTTAGCGTACAAAATTACCCACAAAACCTAGACGCGCACTCAGAGAGCGCAGACCTCCGCCAAGGCCCAATGTCTCGCGAAGCTAACGACGCTGAAAGATTATTTGTGTATCGGAATATATCAGAAAAGCAAACAAACAAACAAACCGAAGCGAAAACATAACCACCCGGACAGAGAAGTCGTAGAAATAGTCCAGACATGAGAGGAACAGGCAGGTAGTTTAAAAGATGTAGGTGTTTACCAGCCATGTCTAACAAGAAGATGTTATCAAGTTGCATTATGGGAAATGTAGGATCCGGCAATTTTGGAGGTTGACCCACGACGGCCAATCTTGACCGCTCTTTTTTTTTTCCCGTCCCCCAAAAAGTTCAATACTAAATCACAGTCGTACTGATTTATTCTCCTGC
>CALSCE010008712.1:0-11073 GCA_943593645.1 Bovichtus variegatus
TGTATATGTATATATATATGTTTGTATATGTATATATATATATGTTTTTATATATATATATACATATATATAAAATATATGTATTAATATATTATATTTATTAATATATATTATAATATATATATTAATATATTATAAATATATATAATATATCAATAATATATTAATATATTATATTTATTAATATGTATTATAATATATATATATATTTATATATATTATATAATAAACATGTACATAAGTGTAACAGACAAAATAATGTTAATTAGTTATATTTATTACTGAGTCATAAGCCCTAATGCATATGCATTGAAACATCTTTCAAAGCCAAAGATTTATTTTAATTTCTAGTTGACATCCACACATTTTTAAAGATAATATGCCCAGCTGAATTTGGAGAAAAAGTGCCTAATATCATGCACAATATATCTAGAATATTTCCATTTGATGGAATACTGGAGCCTTTAATAACATGGAGTCTTGTGTATGAATATTATTATTTATTTAGTTTATTTCTATGTAGCACTTTTGTCAAAATCTGTTGTTTATAAATGTGCTCTATGAATACATTTTTGACAATAATAGTTATCAGCAGATACTAACACTATTACAATGTATGTCCTTACCATAAAATATACAGATATTTCTTGGTCCCCAGGGAGTGATTTATAATGATCTTTACGGCCCTCGCTCACCTCCTGAGCCTCACCTCACACTCTTAATTTGTGACCATTTAACAAAAGCTCTCCATTTTCACTCCACCTTATACACTTTTAAAGTTCACTCGTCCATCTTAGCTCTCGGATTAGTTCAAACAATTAGACTCATCAAAACAAATGAGGCACATACACATGCACTGTAGAACACTCGCAGTCCATAAGCAGGCTCTCTAAGCTTTTATATCTTCAGTAGATGGACTCATGATATTCAATGATTAAACAGCTAATGCATCGGGAGGAGGAGAAAAACAAGGAAGAAAAGAAAATGACATAAATCCTAGCTGAGCAAAAGCATTACTCATTCCAAATTAAATTAACTCTCTGTCTTTGATAATGCAATGTAATTTGATTGCGGCAAGTTAAGCTGCTTTTATTTCACTAGGCCTGAGAAGTGCTGAGTCCCACTCACTGTTTTTCCTATCAGGATGGGTGATAAAAGAACATGGCCCTGAAGCAAAGTAATAGCAATAATCAAATGGGTTGTTTATCCCGGTTCCATTGGGTGACATTTGCTTTGCCTCGGCAGCAGGACATCTAACTAGCAGTAATGCGATTTCCTCAGAGGAGATTTGATTAAAATGTTCTGACCTGATGAGGCTGTGGTTTCATCTGCTTCACATCTTCTTTGCTCAATTTCTGCGTCTCAAAGTTTTCCATACAGGCTAACTGTGCATGGCATTAGGGTGTCTGGCATTCTGTGTCAAGAATGTATTGATAATAGTGGAGGACTAGCTGATATGCACAGAACTGCACGTCTTCTTTGCAATCAGCTAATTTCTCCCAAATTAGATCCTTAAGCAACATTTAGTCCTCTTTCATTTGTGGCTAGTCTCAGACGAAATGTCCAAGTGTGTTAAACTAACTGCCTTTCTCTGTGACCCAACTTAAAGAATAAATGAAGTGTTTAAAGTGTTTGTGAACTGCTTGGGGCAACTGTCAGTTCGCCCTAACCAAGTTAGGACCTTGGTGGGGCAGTATAAATGGGGCATTGGAAGTCACAGGAAAAGGTCTCGGCTTATAGGGCTTTGGAATGGGACTGCCATGGACACTCATACGTTTACATGTAGGAGGAAAAAAAATGTAGGTATGTGCGTCCTCGTTTTGCTTCATGAATGAATATTTCAAAAGGTTTTTAATGCGTTTTTGTATTCTGTTTGATATTAAAGCCTTCTCGTGGTTCATACTTGTTATTTTTGCTCCGCCAGTATGTGCTGTGGTAAGGCTTTTTGCATGTGCGTGTCTGTGCTATGTGTGGAAAACGTGTCTGATCGTCCACGTATTTAATCTCATGCTCTGTGACTTAAAAAAAAGAAAGAAGACAAAAGCCACGGTGCAAAGTCTCTCCTCTCCTCTTCCTGGATCCAGACCTATGTGTTGTTTTTTGTTCTTCGGCAGAATTGAATTCTGTTGAATTTATGGGGATACTTGTATTATTCAAGCACACCATGGCTAACGTATGCCTCTGCTAAAAACAAAGAACATGAGATAGTAATAATAATAATAATATGAATAATACTTTTTTTTGGTCCAAATTCATTTTGTAACATATATGCACAATGGCTCTTGATTTAAGCAACTTATTTTTTTTCCAAACTGCAATTAAAAAATACTTATTGGTTGAGCTGTTGTTATGCTGGAGAGGCTCTAATATAATCGCCATCAATGAACTATTTTAGAAAAGCAATGTACAATCACAGTCTAATATTATCCTTTTGCTTGATTATTCTGCTAAACCTGCAGGATAACATCCCATAGTCCCTTCATATCCTTTGAGCTCCGATTGTACGTGCAAGTACCCCACCTCGGTGCGATTATAACTGAAGAAGATCTATTATCTATGTGAGCCAAATAGAAACCCTCTTCACTCAGAGGCGGTGCTGTTCTGCAGGGGGGGGGGGGGGGTTTCTTGGTGAGGGACCATTGTTGAGCTGACAGTGTCCGCTGCTGGTTGGAGAGTTAACTGCAGTGTCTCTGCAGCAGCGCGGAGCAGGAGGCTTCTGAACAGACACGGGACATTAACTCGTGTGTGCATCCAGAGCTCGTGCGAGTGGGGCGGGGGGTGCACCTGACCACCGTTTCACATAAGCATGATTTTAAATAAGCAGTGTCATAAATACCATTTTAAGTGAATGTGATAAGGCATCTATACGATAATATGTATGCATTTTCGTTCTATATGCAACGCTATCATTTCGCCGTTCTTCTGTTTTTTTGTTTTTCATCCGACACTTTTGCTGTAATCGAAATGAATGAGCAAGAATGACCCTTCTATAGGCTGGTATCTGCCGGCCAGTTCAACCCATCCTGCATGTTTACGTCCATACAGCTGGAAATCAACAGGTGCGTCTTGCGTGTGCAGAACAATCGCAAACCCATGGCAATGCAACATAACGCTCCGGTCCCCTATGAGCCCACATGTTTAATTATAGCCACAAACGGCAGATGGCTCTCTTGAGTTTTAATTTCTGTGCGTGTGGTTGAGACTTAAAGAGGACATTAGCCCTAAAACAAGAACATTATCAAATAGTTCGTCTTTCACTGGCTTTTATTGTGCGGAACCGACGAGTCCAATTCCTCATCTGAATAGAGGAATAAAGTTGAGTGGAGCATTAAGTGGATCTCCAGTTGCTTGTGGTTCACGTGAGATATCCTGCAGTCTCTGGTGGTCGTTGAAGAAAAGGTTATTATGTCTGACTGAGAGAAACGTTTCCCTCCATCTCTGTGCGGTGCTGAAATGAGTGGCTCTGTCCGTGGTGCTGAAACCATGTCCGGCAGCCAGTATTTATATGGCAGAGCATAAAGTTAATCTACTTGGATTTTTTAATTTTATTCAAACCATGCAGGTTTGACTGAAACAGTGAGGTGAAATACGTTTTTTTTTCTGCCAGTAGTAGTAGCAGTTTTTTTTATCATCATTTATATTGGGAATTCCAGCTATTTAGCAAAAAAAAAAAAAAGAAAGTGTTTTAATAGCAGCTGCCTTATTCTAAAGTAAATGTACTGTGAAGCCCAAACTGAAGATACAATCTCACCATCTAACGTCAGCATCGAGACCCTGCTGCTCATTCCTCTTCAAGCAGGGGCTCGGTGGTCAAGAGGAGGGGTGTGGGGGAGGGCATCCTCTACACTCAGGCGTGTACTGACGAGTGCTTAGGACTTGTTGATGGGAATGATTTGTTGTTATCCGGGCATATAGTCTCAGGCGAGTGACTACTGCTTCCTATCGGTTTTTTTTTTTTTTTTTTTTTTTTCCCTGTGAGCGTGGGAAATTGTGCGGGCGTTACTTTCATTATTCTCTTTACGCACTGATCGCCATACATGCTCCCGCCGTGGGCTCCATAGGAAAACCCAGTGCGTCGAACTGTCTGCTGATCGCCGGGGGGGTTGAAGTTTATATATTTGTATGCAGCTTGTCACACAATGCAGACGTCATCTCCACAGGATTTAGATCAGCTTTAGTCATGTTTTTTCTCCCTGGCTCCTATCGCACCCTGTTGTGAATGGGGAATACAGTGAAGAAAATATGTTTTGAGAACGTTATCCCAGCAGATCGGCAGGTAGTTGGACTACAAGTTTGCATTGATATAGCCTGCTGCATCAATTCTACTACGGGTTGCGTATTTCTTTCCATCTCTGAAATGTGTGACTGTTGATCAAGTCACCGCAGGGTCGCTGTCGCGGATTGCTTCTTGCAAACTTGGAGTTCTTGTCGCCCGGTGCTGCTGTGCCTTCTTCACTCGAGCGGTGATCTTCGTAGGAGGCGCCTGCATTTGCTTGATTGCTGGCGGCGCACATGCACAGGCGTCCCCACCGGTACACAAACAGCGACTTCTGATAGAGCAACCTCGTCTGCAAGAAGGAGGAGAAAACGGAGGGTGAAAAGAGGAGGAAAGAGTGGGTGCTGTGCTGTGAGGACGCTGCAGCCGGTATTGGACATTTAAGGAGGCGATGCTACTGAATATGTCACTGACAATGAACAAAAACATCACTGTGCAGGTATGAATGATCCTCTGAAATCTCGGTCCGCGTGAGTTTGACATAGCTCTGTATCAAGACTATGGTTAGTGATGCATGTATGGAATTACTCATGAACTGATCACATTTTTTTTTTTTTTTCCATCATGTCCAAGGATTTTTCGAGTGATGATGACAACTGTTTTAATATCGCAATTACCATGTAGTGTTTGGACAAAAACAGAAAATCCAGCTCCTAAAAAAATATATTTGACATTTGACATCCCGGAACGGACCACTTAGCCGCCACCATGGGACTGTGACCCGGGCTGCGAGCTCTGAGAGGCGGCTGTTTGTGTAGTCTGTGCTCCGTGTGCAGACTGGACCTGAGCAGTTGTGACATTTTGAGCCATGGCTGCTGCTATCGCAAGTGGGCTGATCAGGCAGAAGAGACAGGCACGGGAGCAGCATTTAGATCGGCCCTCGACCAACCGACGGAGGAAGAGCCCCAACAAGAACAAGGGGCTCTGCAATGGGAACCTGGTCGACATCTTCTCTAAAGTGCGCATCTTCGGCCTCAGGAAACGGAGACTACGGAGACAAGGTCTGGGAACTTTAGTGTGCAAGGTGCCTGCTTTGTTGGCGCAGAGCGTTGTGCATTCCGTGTAAACATGTGCATTCAACCACTGGTTGATGGCTCTAATTAGGCCGTTGACAATCATAATTACATTGCCTCCTATTTAGTTAGAGTACACGATAATGAAATAAATGATACTCATTTATTACTGATTTCATAAACTTGCCAAATTGTACCTCCGTGCGTAAAAGTTAAATTGAGTGGGAGAGAGGATTCTGTTTTGTTTATTGAGCCAGTTGGTTGAAAGCAACAAACCTGCCTCTGATTTACATTTAATCCCAGGTAGCTCACGGGCTCGCGACGAGTTGTACCAAATGGTTTAGACAGGTTTACTGAGCTGTCACCTCGGGGAATCTGAAAAGTGCCTGATCGTTATGAAGCACACCCACGATTCGCCGAACAGTTTAGTACGTAAGCAAATCATAAAAGCCAGAAATGAAACTAATTTATATGCAAGAAAAAAGGTCAATATGTCACGCGGAATGGAGGTTACGCCTTTTCAAACATGATCCTTTTCTCGTATAATTTTATGAATCCGTGGGCCAATGGCCTCTTATTGCTCCAGCTGATATTCGTTCCACTTATAGAAATGTCATGAACATTTTTTGCTCTAATGTGGCAACCTGGGATTGTTTTAGAGCTCTCTCAACAATTATTTCACTGCTGGAATCAGTGCCAACTGTGAGGGTAATTTTTCTTACAAAAATGAATTAGGATAATTCATTCAGGAAAGAAATTACTCCAATTATTTGTCCTTGTTAGTGAATAATGGAAGGGGACTGTATGCTCTTCTTGGAATCATCAGGTATCAAACCTGTTGCACCAGACCTACTATAACTCCAATGGATTAAACACCATTTTGCACAATTTAATGTCGATCGCACATTGCAAACAACACTTGTTTTTAACAAAAACACCTAGCAGCAGCGTTTAGTTTTTCCATCTTGTTCAACAAAGAGAGCCATTTTGATAGCTGAGCCTCTCCTCTACCCTTTCTGTGTTCATGTTGGAATTGACCAATATGAGTGATAATGTCCCATTCACTAGCCCTTAATGATTACATGGACTGAAGTGGTTTTGATATGACATGATCCATATAGTAGCACATCTGGACATGGGTCAGGTTGCAGCAGAATTGCAGGTTTGGTGTCAGTCCTCCTCTGTCACATTGGAATTGGCTTGTGGCGTATCCATTTCTTCATTTAAACATCAGCAGTGTCCGGCAGCCCCCACAGCAGAGGTGTTGACAGACGATGCTGTCGTTTGGTCAGGGAATTAGTGTCTGGCCACGGGAATATAAAAAAAAACATAGGTTTTTGTGTAGGTGTTTTTTCTTTTTCTTTGGTGTGGTGTTTTAATTATTTTAGCAATGTTTGTGGATGTCATTGGGAACAATTGGGATCTGGTCCAAATAGATATATATATGGCAGAACATAAAGTTAATCTACTATTTGTGAGTCAGACATGTGGATTCCAAGTCAACCTGCACATCACACCTACAACGGCCATTTTATAGAGCCACTTAGGGACCTCCCTGAGCCTCAGAGTGGTGGTGTTAAACCACAGTAACAGTGCCAGCACAATTGTTGGGGAACTGTGTCCTGAGGCTTCAAAAAACACGACCCTTCTGCCTGCAAGATGAGAAACTGTCCCACTAAAATGAAAGGGAAAAGCGTTTAAAAAAAAAATGAGGATTTTATCCAAAATTTCAAAGCTCTGATCAGGACACAGGGTCAACCACTCTGTTTTTTCTCTTGCTTCAATTTTGTGTTTTTTTTGTGATTAGAGGCCTAATGAGAATATATTCCATTAATTTCACCCTCACATGGCAATTAAGAAAATCTTTACCAAGTGATATCAGGCTCTGCAGTCAGGGGGCTGCTTTGAAAATACTGCACAAACCAATGTTTCTCTCCACACCTCTCTCGCACGTGTTTCTTCTCTCCCTCCTTCCCTTCTTTTCCCTAATTCACCATAGTATCACAAGAGCACACAGCTTAGAAAGACTAATAGCTTGTTGGGTGTGCTTGATTTAATACCACCCCCACCCCTGTGGGAATGAAGTCGAATATACCACCGATTATATGACATACACAGTTGTCTTCACATCCCCAGGACAGAAAGTCATCAAGACTTTGATTATACATTGAAGTCACATTCATGTTCCCACTGAGGTCTGTCAGGATGAGGGAGTGGAGGTGTCTGAAATGTACTCTTACCGCCAGTATTCCCTTTGGCTTTGAGTATTGATCTGATGAGACACTAGATAAGCGATTGTTATGGGCAGTATTGATTGTCACTGACATACTAGATTGTGTTTTTGAGCCAGAGAAAATGTATCAAAACTATCAAATATTTAGCAATCCCTATTTTTAAATGCTTTTATTATGACTGGATCTTCAGTACCCATAGACCTAGATAAACAACGCAACATTTAAGAAAAATGAAGCGTTGTCTGCGGCGTTCATTAGAATGCACAGATGTGGTTTCCTGTCCCCGTCCAAAACTTGAGGGAATATGCTTGGAGCGCTTTGTGTTTCCTCTGTCATATCGGCTTTAATTTTGAATCCTCCATGCATTTTGATGGCAGATTCGGAGCCACTGATCACACAGATTTTTTTTAAGGGATTAGATCTGAGTTCTAAATCCTATTACACTCAAACCCAGTAAGTGAGCTGTGGGCACATCCAGCTGGGGCTCGCCCATAATCTCACTGCTCTGGCTCTAATTATCTCACTAGATTAGATCCGTAGATCATCAGATCATGTTACATAGATCAGACCATTAGATTAGTCTACACATGATCTAGAGACCTATTTGAGATGAATGCCTTCCTGCGCCGCGGCTGTTTATTCAGTATGTTGACAGGACACTGCAGCTTTCAGAGCCGTCTGAATCAGATTGACTTATTGTTGAGATATCAGATGTGTTGTTGATATAAGAGGAATGGAGAAGTGCTAGCTTCCCTTTTGCTTCTACTTTACCATGACAACAGAAGCAACATGGAGGGGCTTTTCCTTCGCAGGCTGGAAAAGCCCTTCTCCTATTCCAGAAACATCCAAAGTGGGTCAGGCAGGGCAGGGCTGACAGCAGTCTACAACTGCTGCTGCAGCTGTGCCCGTATGTGTGTGTGTGTGTAAGTGTCCTTATACGCTGTGTTTGCTCTGCACTGAGCCGAACGTGTGTGTCTTTGCACACACACACACACACAGGCAGAGGAATGACACAACAGAAAATAAGACAGGATAGGTGCTGTAGTGAGGCCATGTTTGAAAAGAAAAGAAAAACAAATCACAACCTTTCTGTGACAGTTCAATGTGTTATGCAGAGAGGACGACTGCTGCAGAACGACCTGATTTGAGATCTTACGGTTCTGATGCTTGTTGTTTTCCAAGTAAACCCCCTGCTGCTGCCGAGCCGCCACTCTGTTCCCCTTGAAAAGAAATACATGGCATCTAGAAATATGCAGTGCTTCTGTTGTAAAAAAACGAATACCCGTGCAACTGCTGTAGAGGCTGGATACTCCATAGGTGATCAGCAGCACTGTTGTGTCACCATTGGGATACAGAGGGAGAACAGTCAGTCAGACAGACAGACGAGGGAAAACAAGTGGAGAGAAAAAGAGACGATGAGTAATGGAAGAAAGAAGGCGAATGAGTCAAGGACTTTCTCGACTTAGGGAATTCCACAGATACATTTTCAAAGCGGTCCTTTTTTAAGAGAGCATACATCAAGCTTGTCCGACCGAACACAAAAAAAATGCTGTGTCATTCTAAGAACACTTTCCTCCACATCTTTGCATACGGCGTTTCTGTCCTCCCATTCTCATATCTCCTTTGTCATAGTTTTATAAGGCAATTCTGTTTCTCTCATTCTGATTTTATATACTGCCTCACTTATTATTCAATTGCCTCACTTAATATTTGATAAGCAATGCACCATCAATAAGACGGTGTCTCTGTGGTATAAATAATAGCGGAAATTGAGTGAATCTTGGTTTGCAAGAAAATATATGACCTCAAATCCATTGGAAACAATTTATCCGTTGGCCATGAGTAAGTTTGACCTTCAACATGAGTTGCATCAATGATTTTTCCAGCTTTGTAAGAATTACAAAACCCATTATGTCACTCTAACGTATGAACTAGCATACATGAGTGTCTGATGTGAAACTGTCGGTCATAGATGATGTGCTGGGTGTTCGATTCAATCCAATACGCATTCATTCAGACACCGTCGAGTAGCTTTATATGGCAACAACTACAGTATATATCACTGAAACGTTCTCGCATTGCGTTATGTCTTTTAAAAGTTGTTTTATTCCATTTGATAAATTAGCTAAAAGTCTACATATTTCAGCTCACTCTTGCTGCAGCTCAGGTATAGAGTGTGTGTGTGTGTGTGTGTGTGGGTGGGTGTGGGTGTGTGTGTGTTAGATATACTGGCTGGCTCGCCCCATGGAACACGGCCAACATCACATGATTTATAGCATGTTGTTGGAGCCAAGTTTAGCTCTAAACACACACACGCACGCACGCACACACACACACACACACACACAGTATTCACACAGCCAGCAATCAGTTATGCAGTTTTAATTATAACAGATTGCCCCCAACGGATCTGTCTTCAGAATCAATCTCACCACCACACATTGTTTAAATACTGCTGATCAGAGTCATTAATCGATCGCAGGTTAGCCAACTTTGTGTGTCCGCACAGGAGTTCTTGCTCAAGAGAATTCTACAATCATTAAGAATCCATGTGAACATGTGTGTGTGTGAAGTTGCGTGCCATGGGCATGTTTTCCTGCTCTCCCTGCTGTGTGAAAACTCCCCCGTCACTACATTGTTGGGAATATGTGTGTGCTTTTGAGGTTATATACTGTATGGTATCTGATTGTACAGGCATAATTAATTTAGCCCTAATGGTAAGTCAAAGTTGTGAGATAAAAAGCCAACATTATTAAAAAAAAAGTGGATCTTTGACTTTACTTTTCATCTTTTTTCTTTATTTCACTTGAGGGAATGGGCGTTTTTTCTTCATTAATACATTTTTTAGAAACAAACAATGATTACACCTCAAGCTAATTGTAATGAAAATGTCCATTAGCTGCAGCCCTAGCATGAAATTGCAGAGTCTGGGCAATACAAGAATGCCAGTTCTGTCCTCTTCCCAGATGAAATAATCCATATGTGTGTTACTTAAGGAAAACACCTACTACAGTACAAGTTCAACAGATATTAAACACAGCGAGCAGAGAAAGGATGATGTCTTCACGGCGACACATTTTCTTGCTGAAGATTTCAGTATTATTAGAGACCAGAGAGATACTGTCATGGTCCCGTCAGCCTGCTCAATGCGTATCACAGGTACTCTAACAGTCACATTGTGCTTCAGCCACCTTTTCATTGTTCTGGTGAGGCAACAAAGCAGCGCTGTTAAATGCCGTTATAGTGGTATTGCTCGGATACACCGGCAGAGAGGCATTTTCTCCCCTTTTCAGGCAGCAGGGAAAGGTCTTAGAGCTACATAATGCCATCACCCAGCAGAGCCATTTCAGACGAGACTGCCTTGAGCTGTACAGCAACATAAAAAAAAAAAAAAAGAAAAGAAAAACCTTTCTCTGCCCTCAACAAGACCTCTTGAGTTCTCCTCTGTGGCCTCTCTCTCCCTCTCCCTCGCTCTCTCACTCTCTCTCTCTCTCCCTGTCTTCTTCTTTCTCTCTCTCTCTCTCTCTCTCTCTGTCTCTCTCTCTCTCTC
>CALSCE010008716.1:0-20037 GCA_943593645.1 Bovichtus variegatus
TCTCTCTCTCTCTCTCCCTCTCTCTCTCCCTCTCTCTCCCTCCCTCTCTCTCAGTCCTCCTCTCTTCCCATGCTCTCTCTGTCTCTCATATTAGTTGTTCTATGGGAACCACAAGTTTCTCATGTAGTGTACGCCCCCCCCCCGTCTCTACTTATTTATTCGTGGAAATCTGTTCTTTCTTTTCATGCAGTTTCCCTCATATTAACATTTCCCCTGTTTGACCTTGACCATACACACATTATCACACACTGTAGAAGTAATGAGATGCTTAATTGTGTGGAGTTAATTATATATCAAATATATCTATTTACACTACACTGCAGTGACCTTATAGAACATTATTAATCTTTATTAGAAGTGTAAGAAATAATCCAGCCCTTTACCCCCCATAAAACCACAGTTTGTCATGTTTACACTATAGGTTTAACATGGATTAAACAAGCAAGATATAAAAGTTAACATTTGTTTTAATAAGTGGACAGAGCTATGCTTCTCATCTAACTCTCAGCAAGAAAACAAATAAGCACATTTCCCAAAATGTCTGTTCCTTTAAAAGTAGAAAAAAGTTTGTAGGGTATACAGTAAAGTAAAGTATATTGCATATTCAAATAATACATAATAATAATTAACTAGCTACCTCAAAATGAGTTTTCCACACACACACACACACACACACACACACACACACACACACCCATAGACCACAGGAAAGCCACCTAACATGCACACACACACACACACTAGCACAAACACAGACACGTGCACATAAACACAGTCAGACAGTAGCAGTAAACAGCTGACATCTCTTTCAGACTCTCAGTCTGATTCAGCTCTCTGGGCCGTATTTAAAGCTAAAAGTGATGGATTGTGTTTACGCCGTCATGTTCGCACCAGTGAAAAGAGGATGTCCAGTTTGACTGACTGGGAAATGGTTGGAAAAAAAGGATAAACTGTCCTCACCACGAAAACACCAGAATAAATGGCTTAAATGACACTAAAAACAACACTAAAACTCTAAAAAATGACACTAAAAACAACATTTTGCAAGTTTGCAGGTAATTGATCACAAACCAAAAATATTTAACAAATTAAATGTTTTACCAGATGATGGCGTTACATGAAATGTTAAGGGCTCACCAAACATTTCATAGTGAGGAAGACGTGAATGTTCGGGACACATTTCATGGTAATCCAGCCAATAGTTTTGGAGACATTTCCCTCAAAAACCTAGAATGTCAACCTGGCACAGAGAGGAGGGGGCCACAGGGTCATTACAGTCTTTCCTCTGGGGACCACGACAGTCTGTACAAAATGTTACGGGAATCCATCCAATAGTTGCTGAGATATATCCGTCTCGACTAAAGTCACCGACCAATCAGGTGCCATCCATAGAGTCATGCCACTAGTATTGAGCCAGCTGCAAAACACTCACATTGGTCGTTTGAGAGGCACCAACCACAGACTTATATTTAGTCATTTAGATATTAGGAAGTGCTGAAGACTTAACCCTCAAACTGTTGAGGGAAGCAGCTTATTGGCCACCAAACGTGTGCATATGAATGCTATTTGACTTTATTATATTATATGGTAGATGGGCGTAGATCATCACTGTGTGGGGGTTCACTTCACACACGGTAGCTGAAAACACAGTGACTGAAACAATTGAGTGTTTTCCATCTCCGCCTCCATGGGCTCCTCAGTGATACTACTGCAGCTGTACAGTTTGTACAGTGCAGAAATCATTATGTCGATGTAGAAACATGTCAGACAAACGTCAACGCTGCTGCATGGTGCTGTTCAGCAGAAGCCATGAAAGGCATTCCTGGGATGTTACACTGTTGTGTATGTAATGGCTCTGTGGCCTCTCAGCCATTAACTTTATTAAGGTTTGCAGGGCCACTGGGACTCTGCGCTGTCACAGTCAAAACAGAGGAAGATAAATAAACACTGACGAAACTTTCATAAGGATCCGATAACATAGCGGGAAAATGTGCATTTATATAGGTTGAAGAAATGTCAGTGCCAGAGAAACGGGACAAACGAGGGAGGTTGTTCTTAAATACAGCGATTTAGATTATAATAAAACAAATATACACCTGACAATATAACTAATGACAGTTGAAATATGAATAGATGCTAATATATTAAAGAAAGCACGTTTGACAAAAAAAAAAAAAGGCTTTTCCGTCCAAAATTTTAGTTTTTTTGCTTTAAAGATCCTGAAAAATCATTGCAATATTGAGTTTGGACGTAGCTTTTATAACCCTTGAATGAAGACCTAGTTAATGTGAGACAGACAGAGGTCGAGGGAAGTAGCAGAGGGACAGATAATGGCTTAAATAATAAATGGAGAGATCGAGTTAATCATTTCTAGAACAGAACGGATGAAGAGAGAGAAGAGAAACAATACGGCTTTATAAGACGTGAAGGCAGGACCTGAAGCTCGAGCTGCGGTGAGGTCACAGCCCGCGTTTTGCTCACTGTTTCAACTAATGAGTCAGTGGTAGGTCAAAGGTTAGCCAGTGAACCCTTTAACACACACACACACACACACACACACTAAAGGATATGTGAAGGCATAATTCACCTCCATTGTTCTCCTCCTTCCTTTCTGATCTTTTCAAGCGTCTTCTCTCTTCTTTTCCTCCCTTTCCTTTTGTCACATCAAAGAATTGACTTTGTCGGACTACTGGTCCGCTGACTCCTTCACCTTCCTCTGCCCTTTGACACACACACACACACACACACACACACAGGGCTTAAAATACTATGAAAGTTAGATTAAGTAGGAGGAGGTTCCGGATGCACGCACCGCTGGGAGTTATTGGGAAAAGGTGGATTGAAGTACGTTTTATCGGAGGAACATAGGTGTTTGGAGGCTGATGCGGTGTGTGAGTGTGCGTGTGTGTGTGTGTGTCCATTGATTGTGTTAAATGTGCGTGTCAGCCTGAGGGTGGAGGCTGAAGTGGAGTGAGTGGTGTGCCCCTTTCTTTCATAGGAAACAGAGGTCTCCTGTGTTTGTCAACAGCTTAATCAGCCTGTCGATTGGTTGAACACACACACGCACACACACACGCACACACACACACACACACACACGGAAGCATGTATGCAATTCACACACCAGCAACACCAACTCTAACCCCATAGTGGTTTTCAAAGATTGAAAAGCAGGTCTTTGTTCTAAACCGCTGAGGGTATCGTGTGTGTGTGTGTGTGTGTGTGTGTGTGTGTGTGTGTGTGTGTGTGTGTGTGTCAGGTCTAATGAGTCACAATGACACTGCTTTCACAACCTGGCCTGTCTGTCTGTCACCCTTGGGTGGGGGTGACAGACAGATTAAGAAAGACATTAAATGTGTAGATAAGAGAGAGAGAGATGGAGAAACAGAAATATAATTATATTATATAAATATATTATAGACTTTGATTCATTATGAAGGAAAGTTGACACACATAGATCACAGAAAGGCGGCCATTGACAACAACCACCATGCATCTTTTTAAACATGAAATTAATACAAAATATAAAAATGCATAAATAAATAAAAACGTATATAGAGAAGCCGCAACAGTTACACCATCTTGGACAAAATTGGAAGCTTAATACCAAAGCACACTTTGTACTAAGAGCGCTTGTCAGATTCATGTCTTTGTGAACCTGTTCTCCAGCGGCCCCCGGGGTGCCAACAGTATCTGCAACTTGATCGACAGACAGATGTTACAGCGGCCTGCTTGGGGGAAAGTAGACGGAGGAGGGAGGGAGTTAGATAAGAGCCAGTGTGCGTGGATTGTCTGCAGCAGTGTGTAAAGATCTTATTTAGTGGACTCCACTTTTGGAAAATTGACTAGTTTTGGAATGACATTTCAAAGCATAAAATAAGCGTCATAAATTACAGAGCCCTGGGGCTGAAGACCCCTGATAATCATGGTATCCGTGTTCTCCTCAAGGCGTAGTTGAAAAAAACAGGCCAATCACATCAAAGCCTGTGGTTTAGATCAGTGCTCTGGCCAGAAAGAGGAATGTGTACCATCCCGCCTGTTAGTGCACAATAAATCTCTTCTCCAGCTGTCTCCTGAGATCCAGCTTTACTGTAACCTGACTCCGAGATGGACAGATGTGACTGCGGGTCAATAACCTGCTGTCTAGATAATAAGAGGGAGCAGACAGTAAGGATACGGAACAGAGATGATATGAAGGAGAATAAAAGGAGAAGGACAAATGGTTACGGAAAGTTGTCTGTTGTAAATATTATAGAGATAATAAAGTTTACTCGTCTTTTTCTTTCCTCTTGGTTGACGCCAGTTTGCTCGTAAAGATTAAAAGCAAATAAGACAAACGTCACGCACGTACGTTTTTTATTGAAGAAGTCTTACATGTTTTTGACAGATACACTTGCTCGCTTTCTGGTCAAGAGTTAGACGTGAACATCACCACAGTCATGAGCTGAACGCTCAGGCTGAGATGCTACAGCCAGTTATATATGTTTAGTTTCATTTTGGTAAAATGAAGTGTAAAAATACCGCTTTGTGCTTTTACCCGGAGTTATGTAGCGAGCCAAGCGACTGTTGTTGGTGTTAATTAGCTTATGTTGGATCTACTTTATTGTCTAACTCTCTGCAAGAACGCGAAAAGATGAATTTGCCAAAATTGCTATAAAAGGAAGTTCCTCGCAGTTTCTTTTGTCCGTCATAACTGAGGTACACTGGTGTAAAGACCTTCACTAGGTCGGCATTAAACGCGCCATCAAATGTATTTAAATGTCAAGCATGATACACGACTCATGGGTGGAAACTGAGCTCCCGTTTTTATATTTGACTTTATTACGCTTTGGATATGTCCTGATGTTGATCATTAACCAGGATGAATTTCATCAAAAGTTGAGGTCAGGTCATAGACACTGATGGATGCATTTTAAATTATAACTGTGACAACATTTGGATGGATGTGTTCACATGTTAAGGGCGTTTGGTTCATTAGCCACTTGGTTAATTGTCTTATTGTTCTGTTTGGCATGAAAACAGTAGAAGAAAACTGAGACAATCTTCTGCTCAGTGATGAAATCCACACTGTGGAAGTTAACCAACGATACATACCCATTCGTTCGCAGTTTCAGCCGATTATTATACTTTTCACAGTTTTTTGTGGAGGTTCATTGAATTATTTTACCCATCGTACACACATTGAAGGCATGTGTGTGTACAGAGACACAAAGGCTGTCACAACAGGGTGTTGGAGGTGGAGCTGGGGACCCGCCAGTGTTGTCACAGGCGGAGAGGAAACGAGAGGAATGTACATCACGAAACCAAAAGAGAGAGAGAGAGTCCAAGTTTTGTCACGCTAACTTGTTTTTACACTTTTAAACTGGGCTGCAGCTGACTGAGGGCACGGTCATGGTATTTATTCTGAGGATTTCTGGATTCTTTAGTGACGTTGTAGAAGTAAATAGATTTATTTAAAGGCACATCCCACCAATATCAGTATATTTGGATGTGTCCCTGCATGTGTTTAATGATTTCAAGCTGCATTTACTGTACATCATGCATGTAGGATAAAAAGAAAGATCCGAATAAATGAAGATTTTTTTTTTACCCTTCAGATTTCCATTCATCGTTTAACCGAAACTGTTTCTGTGTCTCTTTCAGTCCGACTGTGTGAACTATGTGAAGATCGTGCACCACTTTAACCGCACCCACCTGTACGCCTGTGGCACTGGGGCCTTCCACCCGACCTGTGCCTTCGTGGAGGTGGGACACAGGATGGAGGTAATGCAGAAACTATACAAACTGCAGTATTACGCTCTTTATTTGTCCTCGTTTAAGAGCATCAAAAGTCTAAAAAAGTAATTATGCAGGTACGGAGACACTAAGTTTCTCAAACACCATTTGTTTTGCATAGAATCAATGTCAGTATTCTCAGTGTAATCACATTACTTCCTTTGTTTGTTCTCACCTGATCACACAAACAGTTATTCAGACTCATGCACACTCAGTCCTCTGCCAACCTTTTTATTTTAAGTCTGAACTGACGCTCTAGAAAAGGTCAAATATGAGTGCAGACAAATCCATCCTGCTTAGCTCATGTTTTTGGTTTAAAATGAGTTTTTTTTTTTAATCCCTCGCGTTGCCAAAATCTCAAACCCAAAAATGGCTGTATTCTGCCAAAAGTTTACGTGTGATCATACTTTAAATCCATTTCTCTCCGTCCTCTCTCCACCAGGACCATGTGTTCAGGATTGACCCCTCTAAGGTGGAGGACGGGAAAGGGAAGAGTCCGTATGACCCTCGCCACAACGCTGCATCTGTACTCGTCGGTAACTAAACTCATGCACAATAATATGAGCCGATTATCATTTTTTTTACTTAAACTTATATTATGTTTGTGTTCATTGTCAAACCTTTTTAACGGCCTATTTTAAGCTGATTTTGGTGGATGGTGTAGACGTAGTGACCAATCACTGACTAATTGGTTTATTCTACCTCAGGTGATGAACTATATGCAGGCGTAGCTACAGACCTAATGGGACGGGACTTCACCATCTTTAGAAGCCTGGGGAGACGCCCGTCCATCCGCACCGAGCAGCACGACTCACGCTGGCTCAACGGTCTGTTTGTAGTTTTTTACTATAATGAACTTCAATCTGGTTGTGTTTAGAACAAAACTCACAACTTGCTTGAGAAACTCACATTGTTCCTCTTCGTTTCCGTCTCCCAGAACCAAAGTTTGTTGGATCCTTTTGGGTCCCAGAAAGCGAAAACCCCGACGACGACAAGGTGTTTTTCTTTTTCCGCGAGACGGCGGTTGAGGCCCAGGGGCTGGGAAAGTCCACCTACTCTCGCATCGGACAGCTGTGCAGGGTGAGAGGAAGTTTCCTGCCTCACATCCACTATTTTAATTGTTTGCATCAGGCCCACTCAACCTGGCTGTTTGACAGATTCAGTAACAAAACGAGGTCATATTCTATTAAAGTAATTACAGTCGATGGTGTATCTTCTTCCACACTTTTAATCATTACATCCTGTGAAACAACTCTTGACTGTTTTGTCTTGAGTCAGAATGACATGGGCGGTCAGCGGAGTCTGGTGAACAAGTGGACGACATTCCTCAAAACACGTCTGATCTGCTCGGTGCCAGGAGCCGACGGCAGCGACACGTACTTTGACGAGCTGCGTGAGTTTACCGTGCACAAAGACAGATTCTGTGCTGTACATGATGTTGCGTAATTGCATAAAAAAGCATGACGTGGAAGCATCGGTGGTTGGAGTGAAGGCCCGTCATGGTCTCACAGGTCTCTGTTGAGGTATGTGAGCAGACCTCTGGCCACAGCAGATGGTCTCGCTGTCTATTTTCTGTCCCCATTTCCAACTCTATCCATCCAAAACAGCTGATAAAGTTATCCCTTTTTTCTCAAGTTAGAAAAAAAGCAAAACAAAGAGTTGAAATTTGGGTTGATTTTCCAACCTTGTTTTATCCGCTGGGATTTTTTTTTACCCAGGAGCACATTCTGTGGGTGCAAAGGGAGAGAAATTTGAGGAAAGCATAATAAATTAACCAGGATTTTCTAACCTCAATTGTAGATTATCATTCAGCCCCACATTCCTGCAGACTTGGAGAAAGCATGAGTGAGAGATTATTGGTAATAGATTCTGGCCTGATCCAAAGCCAGTGCTGAGGGTTCAGAGTAAGTCGCAGGCTTGTCTCTCGTGAGTCTTCGTTTAACAAATGGCAACAAGGTGTTTTCATTAGACAGGATCCAAAAGCGAGGCTATATTTCTTAAGGCTGGATTAGAGGGTTTAGATGAACTATTTAACGATGAACACATCATTTCACTCTAAACTCACTTGGATTGTTCCACAAACGTCTGGTGCCAGTTCACTAAGAGACTAAGAGATAAAACTCATCCAACCTTTATGCACCGTTTTGCAAAATATGACTTCATACCTTTTAAAAAAGGCCAGGAGAAATACCTGGACACAAAGGAGAAGTTGAAATCATTGTTTCTCTGCAACAATTGCCCCTTCGCAATTATCCAATCATAGCTGAGCAACCGCCAAGCTCTGGATTTGTCCACAGGCTGAAAAAACATAAGAGCAATACTCTAAAGAATGTATTGTTTTAAAGCGCTAGGCATGGATTATACACTGTGCTCTAACATAAAGTGCCAATGTAAGCATGTCTAATAGCTAACTATAATACTAACAGGGGTTAGCTAGCATTTCTGCTTAACCTGTAGCCCCACCAAATGTAGTTAAGTATTAAAAAAGCCCCGTTGATCATTAGCACAAGCGCTATATACAGTATACTCCTGGATGCTACCATGTCAGAGTGCAGGTTGATGTTTGCAGCTGTCTCGAGCAAACTAATAGATATTAAAAACTCTGGTGGAGTAAACAGTAGCTTGAAATCAAGGAGATCATCTTTTCAAATGATAAAGAATTTAGATTTCACTTTAGATCCTCACTAAACGGCGTAGGCCTCCCGCCATGCCGTATGAACGGTTGATTGACAGGCTTGGAAATAACAACTTTGCACAAACTATACACTTTATTTAAACAAGTAAAACAATCAGACCTAAAAAAAAGCCCATTTCACTTAAATACTATTTGTGTCTGAAGACACCAGGTCTCACAAAGAGGAACAGCAAACCTCCAGTTTTCACAGCAGTTTCAGCTCTGAACATATCTGTGGGCCATAATATGATCTGTCTTTGTGCTTATCTCGTGACGCAGCGAAAGGTAAACTAAGTGGGAGAGTGTGTCCCAATCCTAACCCTGCCTTAGGGTAAATCTGTCCATCACATTCCCTTATATGAACAATAAGCCCCTTATCTCTTGACCAAGAGTTTTCTGACCAAACCTGAGGCCAAACCTTTAGAAAGGACCTCCCTGTAGAAGTGATTCTACTGAGACACCTACACCACTTCACAATAACACTAGTTCTACCAGTAGTCACTGCGTAAAAGTGTCAAAAAAATGTTTAATCAGACGGAATATTTTTTTCAATCCTATATATCTATAGTGGATTTTGTTTCTATGTCATGACGATGAGTTATTAGAGGAACGTCTGTTTAAAGTTGACGTGGCCACAGGGCTTTCCTTATCAGTCTTTTGACCTTTGACCTCTGGACTACCACAACCTGACGTGTGTGTGTCCCTCCGTCCTCAGGCGACGTGTTCCTGCTGCAGACGAGGGACAGAAAGAATCCTCTGGTCTACACTGTCTTCTCCACTTCCAGGTCAGAGTCCATTCATATTGTGTGTTTATGCAAGTGTGTGTGCAAAAGAGGGAGAAAGACAATAGCGTGTGTTGTGTGTGTGTGTTTTGATGTTTCTAACCCAGCCTCCCCTGTCCCCCAGCAGCAGTGTATTCAAAGGCTCAGCTGTGTGTCTCTACTCCATGAATGACATCCGGAGGGCCTTCCTGGGGCCCTTTGCTCACAAAGAGGGGCCCAACTACCAGTGGGTCCCCTTCCAGGGAAAAGTCCCCTACCCACGCCCAGGAATGGTATGTCCAAAACTGTGCAGGCACATCCATAGAGGAGTGTCAAGAGCTTCTAAAAGTATAATTACAAATGAACTATACTAAAGTACAATGAGGTACTTTATGAAGGAAGTATTGTACTTGTACCTCATGTACATGGTACACTTATAGTATGAATAGCTACAGTCAGAGAGGTGTTTACCAAACATTAAAAACACATGTTTAACATATTGTACTCCAGTACAACAGCACTAACTACGACCTAAGTACCGTAATTTCTGGACTATTCAGCGCATCTGAATGTAAGCCGCACCCACTGAATTTTTAAAAAATATGTATTTTGTACATAAATAAGCCGCACATGTCTATAAGCCGCAGGTGCCTACCGGTACATTGAAACAAATGAACTTTACACAGGCTTTAACGAAACACGGCTTGGAACAAAAATAAATAGGCTTTTAAACGCCTTCAACTTGAAAGCTGCATCATATGCCTTTCTCCGTGTCTCTGCCATGATGAGGGTGACAACATGACCGTAATCAGAACCGTGACCATTCATAATGTCCGCTGTTCATAATGTCTGTGTTCATAATGTCCACTGTTCATAATGTCCGCTGTTCATAATGTCCGCTGTTCATAATGTCCGCTGTTCATAATGTCCGCTGCTGAAGACATTCCAAGAACTAATAATGCAATTGAAGGTTGGCATAATGTTTTTAGAGGTTCATTTGGTACACTGAATGAAACACCGAGAAATTTCGTAAAAAAGTTAATTACCGTAATGAATGGGAAGTTTGAGCGCGCTCGATTTACGTCACATTATGTGACGGTGCTCAGTTTTTTGGCGACATGAAGCTTGTGAAAGCGGGAACAATCCATAAATTAGCCGCGTCATTGTATAAACCGCGAGGTTCAAAGTGTGGGGAAAAAGTAGCGGCTTGTAGTCCGGAAATTACGGTAATAAAAATATAGTTGAATTAACACTTCTCGGAAAGCTTTCACAAATCTGAACACTATAAGCTTTGTAAAGTAAACATCTGTGGCAGAGCTGTTGTACTTGATTACTTAAGATTGTACAGGTGTACCTAATATAGTGGCCAGGGAGTGTAGTAGTTACAATCTTAACAGAGCCATTCTGCATAATAAGTATATTTAAGAACATGTCCTTTATGTTGTACTTAATTAAACTATTCAATGCATAATCTTTACTTAAATCAAATAAAATGAGTGCAAGAACTTTACTTACTTTAACATATAAGTACTGTGTTGCTACAGTACTTATATGTTAGTCTCAAGAAATGGATTTGAATTTGTTTGCTCCTCGGTTTCTAATATTTCCATTCGGGGCACTGAACTATAAAATACAAAGTTGTGTCAATACAAATACGTTAACCTCACGTAAAATTCTTGTGCTATAGTCTTAAAGGCACTTCTTGCACTTGCAGCATTAGACCTAATTTCATCCATCAGCTCTCTACAGTTTTCCCAATCAATGTGTGCTTATTAGGGCTCTTACGTTCTGCTAAGCACACAAACAGGCCGTCAGCAGGATGTGTTATGCAGAGCTTCAGCTGTTACTGCCATAGCAGAACAATCCCCATTTTATGACTGCAGAATAGTAATTGTATTTGACCTACAGTAAACCCTCTCTCACGCCACCATCGCCTCACTGGGTTGTAAAATGAGCAGAACAAATCAAATTAAAAGAATCCGATCACGCTTACAAGAGAAATATGCAAAGCTGCATGGAAAGCAGATTCAGAGTTTAAATGCATAAACCAGATCAAAAGTTTTTCTCTCTATGAGGAAACTGCATCTCCTGTAAACACCATAAAAAAAAAAAATATATGAATACTGCATGACGCTACAGCACATCGAAGTAATCATTTTAGTATCTGGAATGAAAGTCCGGACTGGAATTTTAATTAGACTCTGACCTGGAGAAAATCTCTCACGCGTGTGTGACTCATCACACCACAACCACCTCACACATTTCATACCTGTTTACATGCATTTTTATGTTTCAAATTTACTTGCACCATTTTGCATCCCCATTGGAGTCCAGTTAACTGTGTACCAACAATGGAACCAAAGATGAACCTGCAAAATAACAAAGAAAAAAAAACAGCCATTTGCCAAAATATATATATTTTTGTTGCTGTATCTCATTAGTGGTTGTCTGCAAGTTTGTATAAATAAGGATCTTCTGCTGGTATATTGATTAAACGTTTCTTTATCGCCCTCCTTTAGTGTCCCAGCAAAACGTTCGGCAGTTTTGAGTCGACAAAGGGTTTCCCAGACGATGTGATCCAGTTTGCGCGTCACCACCCTCTGATGTACAACCCGGTCTACCCTATGAGCCGACGGCCCGTCTTCGTCAGAACTAACGTGGACTACAGCTTCACACAGATCGCTGTGGACAGAGTCAGCGCCGCCGACGGACAGTATGACGTCATGTTTATTGGCACAGGTGAAAGGCTTGTTTTCAGTTCCAACTCTTAGCTTCATACTCAAAGGAATGAACATAATAAAGCGTTGTGTTATGATGTGTGACTTATGTGAACCACATGTCTTATTTCAGACAGAGGGACTGTACTGAAGGTGATCAATGTCCCCAAGGAGAGCTGGAACAACATGGAGGAGCTTCTGCTGGAAGAGCTGGAGGTCTTCAAAGTAAGACAAGTCTAATAAAGATCACTTCTTCTAGATATAAAGCACTTATGTACTGGATATGTATGGAGTGGCAATACACGGCTATTTATGCATCTTAAAAAGTTTGTCTTTAACAAAGATATATTTGATATGCATCATGGTGATATATCTGCTGGACTTCTTCTGCTCTTCAGGATGCCTCATCGATCATCGACATGCAGATCTCCTCAAAACGGGTATGTTTGTTTTATACTTATACATTCTGGCTCCAGTTCTTTGGGGTATTTATTTAGAGAATATTAGTCCTTGTATCTCCCGGATGGAACCCTGGGAAAGACCAGACGCAACGTAGATATAAGGAAGTGTCTTCTGATCGCTTGGTGAGAGTAGAAGTTAAAGGTAAACCAGGTCAGGGCTGGAGGATGGTGTGTTTATAACTCTCTTTTAAAGCGTGTCCCTCCGCTCTGTGTCCTCACAGCAACAGCTGTATCTGGGCTCAGACACAGGCATTGCCCAGGTTCCCCTTCACCGCTGCAGTGTGTATGGGAAGGCCTGCGCTGAGTGCTGCCTGGCCAGAGACCCGTACTGCGCCTGGGATGGAACATCCTGTACGCGCTACCTGCCGAACACCAAGAGGTCTGTGACACAAACACTAATGACACACACCAGATGATGATTCATTGCACTTAGCAGGGAAAACGCAATGAAAACGATTGTATTTTCGAGTATAATCAATACTTTAAAAAAGTCGTTTTAAACTCATTTTACAGACGTTTCCGTCGCCAGGATGTAAGGAACGGAGACCCCAACACCCTGTGCTCTGGAGGTATTAATCAAAAGACTATTTTTGTTGTAATGTTGTGAAATTGAAAGCTCTGGTAGCTCAGGCCAGTTTTTTATGCCGAGTGCTGCAGAGGTATATTCAATAAATTAGAACAAGGCTTTGCTCTGATCCTGCTCTGACTCACAGAAACTCTTGGCATTTGACATCTCACTGTCCCTGTGCCAAAAAAATCCCAAATCCTTCCCCCCTTCACCCCTGGTGATCCCTGTCCTCCCCGACCACAATACCAGCATTCTGCTGCTATCTGTCTCACTGCCACATAACTGAATAAGACTAATCGCTCAAACTTTAGGAGCTCCTGAGTAATAGCATTACATAATGTAATAATGTCGAGTTGTGTAAAACTAATCAAGGTCAGTAATTGTCTTTGATGAGAGTGGCATTGGCCCAAAGCGCTGATCCATTGTTCCCCCAATTGTGCCGGTGGCCAGAAACGAAAGTGAGCTTATTCTGAGCCAATCACAGCCTTGATGTTGGATTTGTTTTTGGAAAACTTGTAGAAATGTGAGCACCCACTTATGGTTAATATTAAGATTTAGGGTTACAGCCACTGATCCTTTGTCATTAATAAACCTCACTAAGCACTGCCAGGACCAGAAGAGTCCTTGTTTGGTGTCACACATCAAACATGTGACGAAATGTTTGAATTAACCCCCTTAAATACTGACAAATATTCACCAATGTTCTGCAAGACTCTGTCATCGCATGTGATTGTAGTGAACTTTCCCATTAAACAGCCAACAGAAGCTTTTAACTAACCCTATATTATTATTATAACACCTCTATTGAGCTAAGAAGTAACGTGAGTTACGTATTTTTCGTGTACACCGATAAATGTCTTTACTTCCAAGAGTGAAAAAGACCCACTTACTATTTTCACTAATGAGTCTTTGTAGATCAAGTAAACTGTTTTAATGGAGCTGTGGTTTCTTATTAGCATTAGCAGTTACATTTCTTTCAGTCCAATATCTTCCAGTCTTTCCTTTGTCTCTACATGTTTTGTTCAGGTCTTTGCTTCACTTCCTTTGCTTAAATTTTTTACTTTTCACTTACTTTTTAGCCTTTTGTTCTCCTGACCTTTCTTGCAGTACCTCGTCCTGTGCCCTCTTGCCTTCTTTTTTTATTTCTACCTTTTCAATTCGTGACTGATCCCGGATAGGTTTTGGTGAGTGAATGTTGGTAGTTTCAGTACACCCCATAATGTCCTTGTCTCTGCTGCCCCCTGCAGACCATCACAAGCACCGTGTTGCAGAGAGGAAGCTGTACGGAGTTGAGGGAAGCAGCACTTTCTTGGAGTGTATCCCCAAATCCCTTCAGGCCAGAGTCACCTGGACCTTCCAGAAACATCCACAGAACCCACGAGAAGAGGTGATAAGGATGGCAGAGAGTGGACAGACTTTACAACTAAGAGATCTGACAAGGGCATTGCCCACAGCTGAGGTTTACAGGAGTGTGTACCATATGTCGAGTCAGGAAGCCATTCTTTCACAATGTGCAATTAGTATAAACATTTATCATGATATTTTGGTTAAAACATGGGCTTTATTCAATGCTTGTGCATTCACTGCAATATGTGCAGTGCTGTTTATAGCCACAACTTCATTTCCGTGCTCTTAGCTCATCCATTCATCACGGTCAGACTCATCTTTACACAAGTAACACACATGGAACTTTACTGCTAAAACACACACTTGTACAATAAGACAAAAGAGCAGAAGTGCACATAATTCAGCTCCAACATTTCAATGAATTTATGTTTTCCAGGTGCGGCTAGATGACCGCATCCTCCAGACAGACAGAGGCCTTCTGGTTCGTCGCGTCCTGAAGAGAGATGTCGGCGTCTACCAGTGCCACGCCATGGAACACGGCTTCACCCAAACCTTACTAGGCATCACCTTGGAGGTTGTACCTTCAACATCCTCCTCAGTCTCCAATCTACCTTCCGACGCCCCTGTCCGATTAGACCCCCGCAGCGGAGGTGGGCCCCCAGCGACCAATCAAAAGCTTTGGTACCGGGACTTCATGCAGCTGGTAGACCACCCTAACCTGAGCACCGTCGACCAGATTTGTGAGCAAGTTTGGGCACGAAAGAACGCCGGAGGTGAGCAAGGGGAAAAGACCTTTCCTGCTCCGGGGAAGGATAACCCGCCTGTGGGCCCGGCTGTCCGCCCAGCTAACAAGAAGTGGAAGCATCTTCAGGAGATAAGGAAGGGGAGAAACCGCCGGACCCACGACGGGAAACCGAACCCTCGGGCGCCTCGCAGCGCAGGGGAGTAACAGCGTAGAGATGGTGGGAGAAAAGAATGACTGATACAAGAAAGAAAGGAGGTGAAAGATAGAACGAGACTGAGAGACCAAGAACTCCTGGAGGTGTTCGAAACATACACACACACACACACACACACACACACACACCACCTCCTCTATTGTGTATATTTATCTATGGATTCCCCCACTATATGGTACCCTAACCCCTGAGTCCTCGTCCCACTGGCCAGCCCATGCATGTGCTGCCTTACAGCCCAAATAGATTCTGCACGATCCCTTTACACTGTTCCACTAGCGTAGTCGAGTGTACAAGCAGGTACGCGGGAGTGAATCCACCTTTATCCGTGGGACATAAACTTAAACTCACCTGTCATTCCCTTTGCCACTGACTGTATATGGAAGCACAGAATTACCACATCTTTTGTTGGGTAATTAAAGTTTGCCTACTACACATGTTAAATGGGGATAGTGGCTCACAGTGTGAACACCTGGACTATACCACTCAGAACAAAAAGTCCCAAAGTTCTGGATGACCTCTCCTCACGGCGTTTCTTACCTGTAGATTTCATACCAATGTAGAAGAATGGTGGACTTGAGAGCTGCGCATGGTGGGGGAGAACGGAGAAACTGGAATATACTGAAGAGTAAGGGTCTCTAACTGGAAACACATCCAACTATTTATGTGCAATTGCACAAGCATGCAGATAAATAGATAATTTTTTAATACTACAGAAACATACATTGATCAACTTCCTGTGGCGTGCTTGCTGCACATATTTCCAGTAACCTCACTTTTCACATGGTTTTGTGTGCATATTACACAATGCAGTCACAGAAGAGGGAGAGGTGCCGGCAGCGTGGGGCGGCCTGTGGAACAGATTAGCATGTTGCAAAACTGGTTATATTATATAGTAGTGTTTTTAGTGGTTTCCTTAGGCACATTGAGGCATGTTGCAGCAAAATAAATCACACAATTCAACGCAGTCATGGTTAGAGAGCAGTCGTATCTGGCAAGATATGATTATATCGCTTTACTGGTCAAAACCACTAGAGAATGAGAGGTGGAAAAAAAACTACTGGCATTCCATGATGTGAGAGAAATATGAGATGTTTACAGTACGCAGATAAAGCTGGAGCACAAAGAAGTGTAAATCTCCAAAAGCAAAAAAAAAAAAGCCCAAATGAGACGTGGATTAAGTGTCACATGTACACACACATATTGTAATAAGCATCATCAGCGCGTAAAGAAGAAGAGTGTTGACGTGATCCAAAAAACCTCACTCTAAAATCCACTATTTATTGGTTTTATTTTTGGCTGTGTTTAATGTATTGTGCATTAACATTAAGGAGAAATCATGATCATGGTGGTTTTGGGTGTGAAGCGTCGATACGATGAGGAGGAAGAGGGAAGTGGACTCCAGTATGACAACCCATGTTTCTGGGCGACAGTACAGTATATATATTAGCATGATATTTATGAGTGAATCTATGATTTTTGTTTTTTGTATTCTAAGCGGTACTTCTACTCCTTGCTCTTTTACACTGTTCTTGCATATGTTGTTTGTGATGAATAGATATATGCAAATAATATGAGATGAGCGAGTCGCCGACACCTCATTCAGCACGGCAAAACGCACGGAAAAGCTGCTCTTCTGTGCTACCCACAATGCATTTCACTGTTTGCAAAAAAATTAAAAAAAAAAAATAAACAAAAAAAACTTCCATCTGACTTCATACACCGTTGGAATCACTTCTCAACCTAGTGTTAAAGTCATTAATATCATTGACTTTTGCTGCTTAACGATGTCATATCTTCCTAATGGACAATTAGTATGATAAGGTCTTCCTTCTCCGTCTTTAGTCCAACCTCTTTCTGTGTATTATGTGTAAAGAAGCCTTGTTTGTTGGTCGTCTGTGCTAACATGGTGTGTGTAGCCTGCCCCCTTAGTGTCCATTGTGTGTACAGGCCCGGATGAGGATCCTGCCTGTGGTACCATACTTTATTATCTCATAGTCTATCCACACGATAGAAAGCCACTGGTCATGTAAGAAAAAACCTACATTTTGGATTCATGAAATCTCAATATGATTTTTATGCTGAATTTAATTTGTGTTGCTGCCAAGTTTCACAGAAATATCATGTTTGTTTTTTTTTTTTTTAAAGATGTTCAGTATACTGAAATTGGCTAAATTTGGCTTTTCGTGTGTTCATTAATGCACACAGGCCCTGATAACAGGAAGCAGCACAAATTAGGTCTGTGAGTGGATTTTAGATGTATGGAATCATTGTTGTTGTTATTTATATACCTTCTTTATAGAGATGTAATTAACTCTTTAAACCGAACTGAACTGACTGACTCCTGTAAAAGGGACACTCTGCATTTTGACACCACATCCAGGATTTACTGCAAAAAGAGTTTAAATGTAGGAAGACGCTGCCTGTCTGCATTTAAACCGCAGCACTAATTGAGTTTAGACTACTAATGAACTAAAAGGAGATTATTAGTCACGTACTTCTTTTTCTACCAGATATTTACATTGGTAGTGATGTCAAATTTGCTTGAGTCTCTCTTTTTAAGCCAGCTGTTGTTTTGTGCTCTTTTGAAATTGCATGACCAATGTTAGTGGCTAACGCGTTTGACAATGGTGCGGCGGCGAGAAAGAGCGAGAGAAAGAAAGCACAATGTTGAATATTATTATTATTCCTATGTATTTATGTGCAAAGATAAGCTGATATGTTATGTGGTGGATTTTTTTCTTTTTTTTTTTTTTTTCTTATAAATGTAGATTTTCCTCTGTATTGTTCATGTTCTGCTGAAAAGGACTCATCCTCAACATTTTATTTTTTTTTTTTGGACATTACAGCCAATAGTTAAAAAGAAACTCCTCCTGAACAGTTCGAGTCTTTGTTGTTCACACAGCCCTCCAATCAACACCCCTGTTGTATCCCATGCCATGTGACGCACCCCTGTATGACAGCTCACAAGGAGACGCTTGTGTGTGTGTGTGTGTGTGTGCGTGTGTGAGAGCAAGAGAGACATGTGTGCTTGTGGCTCATGTGTGTGTGTGTGTGTGAGTTTTGGGGGAAAGCAGAGCTCTGTATATAATGGCAAAGGAACAGTGCGTGTGTATGTGCGTAGAGCGGTCTGTAGGTGAAAGTTCAAAGGTCGAAGACCAAAGTTAACGTGGTGCACTGTAATACTCCCAGAGGTCTTTGTGAAATGTCATGTCAGATTGTTTTTGATTAACACAATAAAAAATATGCAGTTACTTAAACATGAAGCTCCTGATCTGTTCTGTAATATAAGTGGGGAAGGGGAATTATGAAAAACTGCTCACAGCGTATTATTACTTAGTGTATTAACAATAATCTGTCATATACTGAGTCATGACAGTCCAGCATTTTGAAAGGATAACGATGGTCAACGTGAGGTTGTGCTGCGTGATGCATTCAGATCCGTATCTTTAGTTTGATTAAACCTTTAATCTACTTTGGCCCTGCTCTGCATTCAAAATGATGTCATCTGCGTTGTGACCACACGGTGGCAGTGGCGCTAAGATGTAATGTCTATAAAACATGAGGAATCTCAACGTCAAACTAAATTGTTTATTGAGATTTCCACATTTTCACAATGTTATATGTTACGTATTCATCTTGATGAAACAGAAGCAACAACCAGAGACAAGGAGGCTCGACAAACAACAAGCTGCCGATTTCTCTCCGACCGCTTCAGACGCCAGACTGAGGGTCTGTCGTCTGGACCCTGCACAGGTGTAAAGGTTGAGCTACACGCAATGAATACACAATAACACACATAGCTGCATTTGTTTCTTGTATTGCATCATTGCATCAAAATGTATGTGCAGGCTCACACAAATAAATGAGCACTGTTGACTCTGTCAGGTTCCACTGGATTTATCATATCTTTCAAATAATGCACAACACAGTTTGTGTTATATGCTACAGTGGTACTTTGTAGTTTCAATCTCAACTTGTTGTGTTCATTCTTTACAGACAATCGTGTAAAATGTAAATATTCATACATTTTGTGTGGGCACCAGTTTAACGTATAACGTACGGCTGCACAACACAGGAAAATTAAGTCTTTCTTGTCTCCTCCGAAAGTGCAAACAGGTGGACTTTTAAAGATTGAAAAACACTGTAACATTATTGTACGACACGAGAGACAGAGAGAAAAGAGAAATGCAACCCCCCCCCCCCAGTCTCTCCCTCCCCCTCCCCCAGTCTCTCTCTCTCCCCCCTGTTCTGTATATCAGTGTCTCCATCTTTGACATTATGACCCACATTCTTCATACTAATATCATCATGACCTCCCTGTCAGCACTGGGAACGCAGATCCACCCAGGAACATACAAAACACACACACACACACACACACCCACACACACACACACACACACACACACACACACACACACACGCACGCACACACACGCATGATTGTGGCTGCTTGCATTCCTTTACACATGAAAAAACTTCACATATGTTCAAGTATTTAGTGACACACACACACAGACACACACACACACACACACACACAGACTAGTCACGGTCACCAGTCATAAAGAAAATCTTAAATTGAGTCCATATTCCTAAAACTGGCCTTAGTGCCCCAATGTTTTCAATAGCCCTCAGTTATCTGTATATAAATGTGTGTGAAGTGTGTGTTTGTGTGTTAAAATGGGACTGCACGGTCCATGGGGTCCCAACTGAGCGCTCATTTCCGTATGCTGATTTTACCACTTGCCATTCACATGTGTGTGTGTGTGTGT
>CALSCE010008717.1:26777-36860 GCA_943593645.1 Bovichtus variegatus
TGTGTGTGTGTGTGTGTGTGTGTGTGTGTGTGTGTGTGTGTGTGTGTTTGCGGCATCTCGTGAGCAGAAGTCGATTTGCATTGATGAGGTAATGGGGTGAGGTTTATGTGTGCTGTTGTGAGAAAAACATTCACAAAACTACATTTAATTTGAGAATGAAGGGGAGGAAAGTGTGTGTGTGTGTGTGGTTTGGGTTGTCTTTGCTCTGGTTTTTGGGGGAGACTTCGTCCTGTCATGAACATGTCTGATGTTCTGATGTCATACAAAGACGTGGCACACGAGAAGCGAACACAAATACATATTTTATTTTTGTTTTTTGGTGCTTCAATTTTCAGTATACATGCAAACACACACTCACACACTCTCACACACTGTCACAATCACAAGCCCAAAGTCGTGTCATTTTCTGCAACTTTTGGCTAGAATCCATGCAAACGCAACATGCAACATACGTTTGATTTGCGTCTTTAGCGGGGAGGCCAAGAGTTCCTGGAGCGTTTTAAATGTCTACACTATATCTATACTATGATGTTTTTTTTTTTTTCGACATACTATATATACTATGACGTATTTTCTCTTTTTCAACTATGATGTTTTTTCATTTATTATATTTAAATATGGTAGTCTAGTGGTCCACTAGTCAGGCTTTCAAACAGACCACCGGAAGGCTGTGAGTTCCATACCAGGCAATCGGCATGTTTTTTAATTTTTATTCGACATACTATACTATGAAAAAAAATGTTTTCACATACTATACTATATATATATATTTTTTTTTGACATACTATGCTATGACTTTATTTTCGACATACTATACTATGACATTTTTTCTTTTTTCCGACATACTATACTATGATGTTTTTTCCGACACACTATACTATGTCAGGCGTTGGGGTCATACTATACTATGACTCAACATATTCTATGACTTTTACTGATCTTGGGTATATTGTTGGTCCATTCGTCATTTTTCTGTCAGATGCACATGAAATATCTTGATGATGAACCCTTTAGATTTTAATGCACACATGAGCTTTCCTCTACAGAGTCCAAAAATAAATCATCACGTTATTTCAGATACATTTACGACTCAAATGAGTAAAACAACTTCCTGTCTCTGTGTGAAAGAGTCCGCAGGGCACAGGGAGTGACAGGATACGTGAAAGACCTGATCACAGGGCACCGTGGAGCGTGCACACGCACGGTGCGCAGCCCAGACACGCTCAGAGGCTGTTTGTAGAAACACGTTTCCTGAGATATGTTCGCACACTGAGGGGTTCCTCGGGTCAATTTACAATCCAACAATTTACAATCCAACAATTTACAATCCAAACTGCTCTTGTCATTGGAGGTTATTAAACCTGTCTGGGAAAAATAAGCCAAACCAGACCGAGGAGGAGAAAACTTGAGCCAAAAGAAAACAAATCCAGTAAAAGTCAATTTGACCTGAGAGTTTGGAGTAATTAATGCGGAGACCAGTGACCAGAACTCTCTTTTACTTTACAGAAAAACAGGAACAACATTTGTCTTTTTCTAAAAGGATGTTTTTGGCCTTTATTTGAGACAGGACGACGTGCAGCAGAGCGCCAGGGGCCGCTCGACCCCGGCTCGACCTCGGCTCGACCCCGGCCTCCCGGTCGACCCCGGCCTCCCGGTCGACCCCGGCCTCCCGGTCGACCCCGACCCCGGCTCGACCCCGGCCTCCCGCTCGACCACGGCCTCCCGCTCGACCCGACCCCGGCCTCGACCCCGGTCTCCCGCTCGACCCGACCCCGGCTCGACCCAGGCCTCCCGCTCGCCTCGACCCCGGCCTCCCACTCGACCAAGGTGAGCGCCCGCCGCTCAAAATTTCACAAGCTTATTTACACACTTTTAGAAGCTTGACATCACTGCAGTTGGCCTAGCTTAGCATAAGGGTGTCCAAACTTAAACATTTTTAAAAGTAAAAACTAAAATGTGGAAGTTGCGTGAATGCTGGAACTATTTCTTGCCAAACAGCGCAGCCTAACAACTGACTGCTCATCCATTTATCACACAAACAAGATGAATTTCTTTGTGTTTTTGAACTTGTTTTGTGTGTTTTAGATCACGGCACACATGAAATCTACAAAGCTTTAGTAAATGCTCCTGCTGACTTTCCTCCTCATTGATGAAATGATTCACTTCCGGTCCAGACAGAAAGTTGAGTCAGCGCTGAGTGTAAAAACAGGTTTATCTTTAGCCTGCTTAATAACATAATGGCTGCAGAGCAGGAAGCTGTGTGTTCATGTGATACTGCACACACTATTCTCACCTTTCAAATACAAGATGTGAATGAACCCGTGATGACTGAGTGCTCATGGATATTCTCTCCGCATGTCAGCCGCTTCAGGTCACTGAAAACGGAGCTTTCGTGAAACTTCGGTTTGCAGAAAAGTGAGTTTTTGTTTTGTAATGTCGAGTGTAAAACCGTGCTTATGATGGACGAGGACTAAATACATTGAAATGTGATGACTGAGCACAAGAGGACAAATAAATCACAAACGTCTCAGCGCTCATGTTTTAAACTCAGACCCCAAAACTGTGGCGCAACTTTGGAGCAGAGTCATGGCAATTATGATCAAAAACCTTAATTGCCTTCAGCAGTTTCTCATTTGCTTTCACGGAAGAATGTCTGCGAGAAACGTGACGGAGATCCTCTGAAGATATTTTCATCACGCCATTAAATGTAAATGGGGTTAACCCAAGTTTCTCTTACACCGCAGAACGCTATAAAGGCCGGCAGGAACGCCGTCTCAGGTCAGCAGGATCGTTTCTGAGGTCTGTGGGTTTGGCCCTCCGAACATCCAACTGATTTACAGTCTTTCATGGAAAACACTGTGATGAGTCCTTAATGAGGGTCTACTTTCTGCATCTACTTTACTTTCTGCATCTACTTTACTTTGTGGATCTACTTTCTGCATCTGCTTTACTTTCTGCGTCTACTTTACTTTGTGGATCTACTTTCTGCGTCTACTTTACTTTGTGGATCTACTTTCTGCATCTACTTTACTTTCTGGATCTACTTTCTGCATCTCCTTTACTTTGTGGATCTACTTTCTGCATCTACTTTACTTTGTGGATCTACTTTCTGCATCTACTTTACTTTCTGGATCTACTTTCTGCATCTACTTTACTTTCTGGATCTACTTTCTGCATCTACTTTACTTTCTGCTTCTGCTTTACTTTCTGCATCTACTTGGTGCACACGAGAAACTTTCTGGATCTACTTTGTGGATCTACTTTGTGGATCTACTTTGTGCACATGAGAAAAACAATTTACTGTGATTGTTATTTGGTTTCAATACAAACATATTGAATTACTGATGAAGCTGAATTCTGTTTTCTTCACATTGTGTGTGCACTTTTTCGTAGCGAGGTTATCTCTTCAACTTGCTCATCTCAATCATTTTAAAGTGACAGGTTTGGGATTATCCTGCGGATCTTTGGGGAAACCCCTTCTGATTTACAGCCAAGCAAATGGACAGATTCCTCCACCTGTTTTACGAGACAGAAAGCAGCATGCCAAATGGATAACATAAAGGCAGCGCGTCCAAAAACCTGACGTACTGCAGCAGTGATCTGGCTGCAGTCTGATGAACTGCCGCCATTTGTTTCCCATCAGCCTCTCTGGCTTCTTCCTTGTCCTTCCAGATGTTCAACATTCGTCCTGCTTGTGTCTGATCTTATCAGGCTTCACGTGAAAGGTCTTCATTGTTAGGAGGTATCAGTGTTACAGCTGTGGTCGAGGCCTGTTCTACAGCGTCTCCTTGGTGGTGCGTTCAAGGACGCATCACTTCTTCAGGAATCCTCAGGCCTGCAGCTTTGTGAAGAGCACATAAACGTTATCGAAGACAATAATCTGTGTGTAGATCCTCACAATCAGACAAACATTCATATCTTTTACAACAAGAAACGCTCTTTGTAAATTGGAGATTAGAGACGAAGTAGCCAGTTTACAAGCTAATTTGAAGATAATTTGAAGCTAATTAGAAGCTAATTTGAAGCTAATTTGAAGCTAAATAGTTGTCAGACGAGAGCTGTTTTGAGTTTGCATTCGGCTTCTTCGCTCTGCACAAACGTGATGATACAAACAGACTCACACGTACAAGTGAAGCAGGTTAAAACAGGCCTGACAGAATGCTAACAAAGCACTCAAGTTAGCACACAAACTTTCATAAATTACACAAAAAGTGTTTGTTATCTGAAAACAAAACCGGATATTAAAACGGCGATTAACATTTACTGATGGTGCTGAAAGTTCTCTGCTGAACAAACTGACACTAAAATCGAGGAGATCAACGGCAAAACTGATGATTTACAAAATGCTAAACATGCTTTAATTGGGGCGGCTGTGTCTCAGGAGGTGGAGGTCATCCACCAGTCGGAGGGTCACTGGTTCAATCCCCAGCCTCTACGGTCAACATGGGCAAGATACTGAACCCCAAAGTGCTCCTGATGGCCAACAGTGTGTGTGAGTGTGTGTGGATGGTTATCACTGAGCATGTGGCACCTTGTAGCCTCTGACGCTGTATGAACATACGTGTGTGTGAGTGGGTGAATGCTGACATTTGTTGTAAAGTGCTTTGAATGATCGAAAAGATTGGAAAAGCGCTTTATAAATGCAGAACATTTACCATAATGTATTCAAAGGATTAATCTTGCAAAATGTCCGTACTGTCTCTTTAAATGTTCCCTATCAGTTCATACAAAGTACAGACTTCTGCTTTCTTACGTCAAACTCCAACAAAGTGTCAGTGTGAGTCCGACGGTGAGGCTGCAGTTGGACTGTGGAGGAAGCTAAAGTTCGTCTGCAGAGGAGCAGTCGAAGCTTCATGCAAGTCGTGTCATGTAGAAAACTGTGAATACTGAGCAGCAAACTGACTTGTAAAAGCTACATCAGGTGTTTTTATCTTTTAATGCAAACTTCCAGAATAAATAGGAACATGAATGTTGCCGCCGCACGTAGTTGTAAGTTGTGCAGGAAGCAGAAAGTCTTCCTCTCTCTGCAGCGCCAGCAGGAAACTCTTCACGCAGGACAGAAATGTCCTAATCGTGTAATTGGCAGTTTGCTCCGTCGGCTGAAAGGTTGTGCTGTTATCATGACAGCAAAACGTACGTGTCCCCGCCCACAGAGGGTGGAGGTGGGCGGAGGTGAAGGACGCCGGTGGTCGCCTGACACACACAGGAAACACTGAACTCTCATGACTTTAGGCGTCGCCGCTCTTTCTTCTCAGGATTCTTTGTAGATTATTATCTTGTTGTTACTGTTTGCACAAAATACTATCTTGTTCGCAAAAGTGTTATCCAGTAAACACAAAATCTGAACATTTGCAGAAATAGTTTGTACAAAGTTTTGTCCTTTTGTCCTTCTGTCAGCACAAAACATTATCTTGTTCTCGAACATTATTTCATTGTTATCTAATTATTATCCTGTTCTCACGAAACACGTTTGTTTGCAAAAATGATTATCTCGATTCTGACACAAAATATTGTCAAACTAATTTTAATCGTCTTCCAACACAAAAATCATTTGTTTGCATAAAAAATATTCTATTCTTCATCTAGTTTGTAGAACATATTTTCTTCCATTATTATTTTCTTTGCAAAAAATATTATCTTGTTATTTTCTAGTTAAATATTTATATTAATTATAATTTAATATTAATAATTTATTTGGTCAGCCAATGTGATCTTGTTTGCTTCAATGTTTTTGGCGCAAAACTTTTTATCTTTTATCACAAATTAATGTTAATCTTGTTTGTACTAAATATTCATCTTCACACACATATTATTGTTGTTTATTATTAATTATTATTATTATTATTATTATTATTGTGTATTGCATCATATCATGTTTGCAGAAATTATTACGTAGTTATCTTATTCACAAAAGCATTTTGTACAAACAAATTATCTTTTTTAGAAATCTAGTTTATACAAGAAACAAATCATTAATAATTATAATCGAATGCACTAAATATAAAATAATCTTTTGGTATTTCAGGGACTAAACTTCAGTGCATAAACTTCTAAAATTGCGTTAAACCTGCAGATGGTTATTTAGCGATGATTTTGATTTAGTTTTTCCCAATAAAAAATCTATTGATGCTCAACAGTCGTAAGAATTCACTTTTAATTACATTACATCTTATCCAGAGCGACTTAATATTTATATTATATATTTTATATATATATATATATATATATATATATGATATTTTAATATTCTGCTAAAGACGTTTTTCAGGACTTTTGATATTTCTCTATATTTGTGCTGATCTTGAGGCTTCCTGAGACTTTCTGCAGTCATCTCTGAATATTTACTGCTTCACCCCCCAGAAATAATCTCACAACTCAAAACTTTAAATAAAAACAATAAAAACCACGACGGGGAAGAAACGAGAAAAACGTTTTTTTAAACCGAGTCCATGAAAACGCAGCAAATGCAACTTTGAGGACAAAAAAAAGAAATGACGCAGAAGAGGCTGCTGTCAAGGTCTGAGACACACACACACACACACACACACACACACACACACACACACACACTGTCCTCCACAGCGACACACAAGACTCAACAGGACTGATAACTCGCAGCGTGACCCTGGCCTCGGTGTGTGTGTGTGGGTGTGTGTGGGTGTGCGTGGGCGTGTGTGTGTGTGTGTGGGTGTGTGTGTGTGTGTGTGTGTCAAGGCTGCTGCTGGTTTGTTATTCTGTAAAAAAGATTTACAGTTTGTTTTTAATGAGCAGATTTTCAATGTTTAGAGCTGCTTTCACTTCTGTTATATAACTAAAAATAAATGTGTGTTTAAATGTTTTTTACTTTTTTTTTATTTCTTACATTCTTAAGATGAATGTTCTGCAGATGCAGGTGTGCAATAATACATTTATTTATTAAAATGTGTAAATATGTTATTTCTTCTAAGGCAAGTTTAACCTCCAGATTATTTATTTGTTTAGTAAACTAAATGATTCACTTTTAAATAATATTAAAACATATAATATGTCTAAATATATGTAGTTTTCTGCCAGTAGCGAGTGATATTTGGTAAGATATCATCAACTGTTTTCAGATTTTACATTACAACTTCAGAAAAAAAGATTCATAAAATCCTGTTTTAGCACATTTTAGTTATGATTTACTTTCACATATATTTCTGACATATTTAACTAATAGTTTTTTGTATTTTTTCACATTTTTTTATCACATTTTTCACTTTTTTTAACATATTTTACCACTAATTTGGGATATTTATTTCAGAAAACAGATAAAGGAACATTTCATCCTTCAAAAAGTTTGAGGGGGTGTAGCTATGCTAAATATATATATATGTTTATACATATATATATATATATTTATACATATATATATATATATATATATATATATAAAAAATATATATAATTCAGCAGATTTGAAAGGTTAGTAACATTGGAGTTATTTTTTTTCTCTAAAACAAAAATTGTAAGACAAATTTAAGATAATTTTTATGCATGAGGCCCAATAATTCATATGGTGTCAATGCCTCCTCTAGCGCCAAAATTCACACAATAAAAAAAAAATCTGAACAAAAAATATCCCAAAATGATCAGAGGCGTTCATTCATCATCCTGCTGCTGAGGACAGCCAACACATTCCTGCTCTCTCTCACACACACACACACACACACACACACACACACACACACACTGTTTAATTTCCTGGCCTGCTATCGTTTTCTCTGCAGAGTCGTCAAAATAGGATTAGAGCGTTTAATAAAGGATGATTCCCACCATGAGGAAATGACTCCGCTGAGCAACACACACACACACACACACACACACACACACACACACACACACATATCTGTTGTGTCCATTGCAGGTTTATGAAGTTTTAAGTTTTTTCTCACCATCTTTGAGGGGTGGAGCCTCGGAGGGCTGTGATTGGCTGAGACTCCTGTCAGTCAAAAGAAACACACTCAGCTTCACCTTCTGAGTTTGAGGCTTTTCATTCAGGTAGTTCTGCTTCTCCCGTCCTCCAGCTGCTGAGCTGAAAAATTATCAAAGTCTCAAGTCATCAAAACGTGACAAGACAACAGGACACAAAACAGAAACAACAAGAGACACAACATGACCACAAAGAGACATAACATGACTACAAAGAGACACAACATGACTACAAAGAGACACAAAGAGACACAACACGACCACAAAGAGACACAAAACGACTACAAAGAGACACAACATGACTACAAAGAGACACAACACAACTACAAAGAGACACAAAATGACCACAAACAGACACAAAACGACTACAAAGAGACACAACGTGACTACAAAGAGACACAACGTGACTACAAAGAGAGACAAAATGACTACAAAGAGACACAAAATGACTACAAAGAGACACAACGTGACTACAAAGAGAGACAAAATGACTACAAAGAGACACAAAATGACCACAAAGAGACACAAAATGACTACAAAGAGACACAACACGACTACAAAGAGACACAATGTGACTACAAAGAGACACAAAGAGACACAACACGACTACAAAGAGACACAAAGAGACACAACACGACTACAAAGAGACAGGAAACAGGAAACACACACACACATGTTGATGTTTGAGTTTCCAGTGATTCTGAGAACTTCTTTTGTTTCTTATTTCAACAGTGAAGCTGATGTTAATATCAAACTGAGCAACATGGACAGAACAGTCCTGATTACCAGACGTGCGTCATCATCCTTCATGTGTAAATATATTGATCTGCAGAATTACTGCGGTGCGTCACAGTTATTATTTCATGCTCTCGCACACACTGCATCCATAAGTTCTTCTGCTCACGCACAGGCTTGGATGTAATTAGAGATATAAAATGAAAAGACGTATTTTTGAGGGACCTTTTTACCTCTGAACTCGTCTGAGAACTTGTTAACCTGGAGCTGTAAGACTGTGAGTTACTGATATTACTGCAGCAACACTGTGACTTCTAATGCTTCCTTTCCTTGCTTCCTTTCCTTGCTTCCTTTCCTTGTCCCTTCATTATTCCCTGCTCACAGTGTTTAACCGACAGCAGTTCTGAAGTCCTTTACTTTAATATTTCTACTTTATGTCATGTTATATAATTAACGTTCAATTATCTGACGGCTGAAGTAAAAAAAAAACACGATGAACTTATAAAATACAATTAAATGTCAAATATTAAACCAGCGTTTCTCATCTTCTTTGGCTTTTAAACTGAACTTTTCCCAAAGTTACAAATCAATAACAAATGATCAATATTTCACAAAAAAAAAAATCTAAAGATAAGAAAAAAGTTGAGGTTTGAGGAAGTAAACAACCAAATGTTACTATTATACTATAAAGTAGTTCAAACTCGCTAATAATGTAATTTACAGCCTCATAAAATGACCTTCTTTCTGCATGAGGAGTATTTGTACTTCAGTGAGGTGTTGAACTGCGACTTTTACTTACTTCAGGGAAAGTATTCCTCATCTCAGTGAAGCCTACAGAAAGGGCAGGCTCAGGCTTACCTTGGGCCGGCCCGGAGTCGATCAGCTGTCATACATTTACAGTTGTTATTGTTGCTCTGCCCTTTTATAATTCATGGTTTACAGTTGTTATTATTATTCCGTCGTCCTGGACTTCTTCACATTCTGCTCCCTGAACACGACATCGCTCGTCTCTCCTGGAGGCTCGAAGCACAGAGCGCGTCGCCCGCCAGGCTGTGAGGAAAGCTCGCCGATGTGACGTCTCTCACACACACACACACACACACACACACACACACACACAGACCTAGTTATCTAAGTAATCATAAATCTCCCTCACAATCTCTTTCTTCTTCTTCTTCTTCTTCTTCTTCTTCTTCTTCTTCTTCTTCTTCTTTTTCCTCCTCCTCCTCCTCCTCCTCCTCCTTCTTCTTCTTCTTCTGTTGTCCTGACCACGGTGACTCACAAGCACCATGTGACACAGAGAGGAGAGCTCTGATTGGTCCAGAGGGGACACCTTTAATGACACACACAAACACACACACACACACACACACACACACACACACACACACACACACA
>CALSCE010008727.1:0-13860 GCA_943593645.1 Bovichtus variegatus
CCCCCCCCCCCCCTCTCTGCCTTGTATCTGTGGTATCTGTGCTTTGACTCTTTGAGCCTCTATATCAGGCAGACGGTCTAACTGATCCACCTTAAGAGTTCAGCTGCTGTACAAACACTTTGTTTCGGGACCTGTGGATCAAAGAGGGGCCAGACCCCATGTCTGGATTTCAGAGATGCTGAATCCAGTGCTTTTGGAAATCACCGACCAGTAAGAACTTTCAGAGAGTCTTGAATAAGCAGCACATCAGCAGAAAAAGTGTGGAGAGGAAAGGGACGAGGACGCCGAGGGGAGGGGGGCTGTGCTTTAAAAAGTTAATTAAACATTACCAACAAAGTGTAGCTCCGCTACATTTTTTTTCTCTTTAAAGGTACCTCTCCAGCCAGCAAAATTTCACCCAAAAGCAGACAACCGGATCGTCCTGCGCTGACGCGGCTGGTCGGCAGGAAGCGGCTGGTAGCGGCAGGGGTCCTGGGGGTCGTTATGGTTCTGGTTTTAGTCATCCTAATCCCGGTTCTGGTCAACTCAGCGGGGACGGCGGCGCACTACGAGATGCTCGGTACCTGCAGGATGGTGTGCGACCCGTACGGCACCAAATCTCCGACCAGCACGGCCACGACAGACACGGTCCGAGACAACAGCCTCGTGCAGTCTTTACCCACTTTTATCCAAGGTCCGAAAGGGGAGCCAGGGCGTCCGGGTAAGGCAGGTCCAAGGGGACCTCCCGGTGAGCCGGGACAGCCAGGTCCAGCGGGGCCACCTGGAGAGAAAGGTGAACCGGGCAGACCTGGTTTACCAGGACCTCCGGGATCCGGCGCAGCTGCCGGCGCAATAAGCGCGGCCACCTACAGCACCGTGCCCAAGATTGCCTTTTACGCAGGGCTGAAAAAGCAACATGAGGGCTACGAGGTGCTCAAGTTCGACGACGTGGTGACCAACCTGGGAAACCACTACGATCCGACCACCGGGAAGTTCACGTGCTCCATCCCCGGGATTTATTTCTTCACTTACCACGTCCTGATGCGCGGAGGGGACGGCACCAGCATGTGGGCTGATCTGTGCAAAAACAACCAGGTAACACAAAACTGAGCAAACATTAAACAGCCTGCACATATCAGATACTGCCTGATATAAAGTGAACTATTCACTATAGTTATTATTAGGAGATCTGTGTGTGTGTGTGTGTGTGTGTGTGTGTGTGTGTGTGTGTCATGGACCATAGGTCAATGGGAGATGGGTAATTACTGTAGTCCTTATGGAGACGGTGGGAGTATTAAGCTCCCCTGAACTCTCTGTAAGCATTTAAACTGAATTCCAAAGGGACAGCAGTGCTGCAGGAGCCCTGTGACCTTTTATACATCTGATATATGATCTCCATTTATTCTGCTTTCTCTGTAGCTACTTCCACATTTCATCAAATCAGAACAAGAGGGGCAATTTCTCTGTGGTCTCAACATTTCATCATCTTGTCCATTGCTCCCAATAATCACGTTGAACATATTCTTTTAAATGTAGGAATACAATGTCAACATATTCTAGTTAGTCCTGCAATAAAAACTGTACGCCTAAGTAAGAGGTCTTCAGAAATAATTGTACATAAATATATAAAAGAGTTCTTACATTTTTCATGCTTTTAATAAATTATAATGAAGCATAATACCATTTTAGCTGGTCTAGGCTGCAGAAATGCTTCCTATTTTTTTGATGATTGCATTTTTGCAGCAAAATATAAATACTTAAATGAATGAAAACCTGTAAATTCCTTTTGCAGACTCTCACTGCCTTAAGCACCTCATGTTACTTTAGTATTACTCCCAGCGTCCTGTCGGTAAAACTTTCAAGTGTGTTCCAGCTCCATTCGAGCTTTTTTTCAAATATTTTTTAAATAAAGGCAGCTTCTGAAATACCTCTCCACAATATCTGCAAAGCGTTCCTCGGAGGTTTTCAGAAAATACATGCAACCACAAATTGTTTGCTGTATTTTACAAGACAGTCTCAGTATTATTTTTTCAAAAAACTGTGCAAAAAGTAAAAAAAAAAAAAAAGAAAATAAAAATAGAATAGATGAAATACTAATATTAAAGCCTGAGGATCTACAGAGGCCCGTGGCTGCCTCTGGCTCATCTGTTGTGTGTTTGTTCCATCACAGTGTCCTGCTCTTTGTAGTGATCAGGCTGTCAGCAGCAGATCTAATCCGTGGGGCAAACCAGTGTAGCAGCGTCGCTCCACCAGGCAGATCCCTCCTGCCTGTCAGCCTGCTACTGTAATGCTGCTGCAGACCGCACCGACCACTGCAAACATGTCTGGGATTAAATCAGCAGAGCCGCACACCATGACAAATCAAATGCTGCTGAGGGACACGTTTCAATAAGAACTACGGCTACTGTGACTTTTGGTCAGAGGGGGGGAAAAAAAAACCAAACACATTTCTGTGTAAATGATCAACACGTGACGAGAGCGCCCATTGACTTTATTCATGATTCATATTAAAATCACTTGTAAAATGTGACTCTGACCTGATCGGTGTGTCTTGTCTTGTTGTGACAATCAAAAGCGAATGGTCTTGTTACAATCGTTTTCAAAAATCATCATCAATCATCATCGTTTTACTTGTTTCTATCGTGCAGTTTTGTTTCGAGATACATATCATTAATATGATTCGTATAGAAGAAAAGAAAAAAGGAAGTCACCCACTGTCATAGTCATGACATCCCAGAATGATGCTCTCAGATGGAGATTTTTTCGCAGTGCAAACATTGGGCTAGACTTTCTCCCTGTGTGTCGACCGTGTAGAGACAGAGGCTGCAAATTATTCACATGCAACGAAGGTCCCAAGGCTTGGAATTGAACCCGGGACGGTAATGTGGCACGTGCTGTAACCAGTCGGCTATGAAGGTGCTTTGACTTCCTCCCTTTTCAATAACATCTGGAGAAATCTGCTAGTCAATTACATACAAAAAAATAAATTCTGTGGATATCACATTTGAGGCTATGTGAGGTAAGATGTCTCCAAAACTGCTGTATATGATATATCTGATGCTCCTGGTCCACACCACTGTAAGCTTTTAAACCAACAAATAAAGACAAACACATTCAGGATTAATTAATGAATTAAATAATATTCCAATTATATGAATTATAAAAATATAAATGTGACAGAGGCAGTTCTGCTACTTAATGAGTACTTGCTAATTGTACACGAGGCTCATAATAACTTAAGTAAAAACACATTTTATGCATACATTGTGGAATTGGTATTTTTTTCTAAGGTAAATGATCTGAATATTTCTTCCACCAAACGCATTACTAAAAACAACAAAATGTTTTAAAAAAACCCCAAAAGCAACCATGAGCCAAGAGGATAATTAAGTAAAAGATAATAGTTGATTCAGGAAAAAGCTTTTTTACGATATTCATACCAAAATATTAATTCAACCACAGACCTAAAATCAGACTGAAAATATGGACATATAAAAATGTGTTTCAAATATTCAAAGCATTTCCTTTGTTCCAAAAACTGGAACAACATGACTGTTAACCCCAACAAAGACACGGCTGAGGGTGAATAACAGGCCGTTTCTAGGCATAGGCAAGCTCGGCGGTTGGTTTCGAAAAAGTCTGTCATATTTTGTGACCCCACAGTTCATTTGCTGACACCACGCTGTGGAAGAGTCATGGTTAACCAGGTTATTCATGCTCCATGCATCCATCAACTAGAGGGTCGCAGGGGGCTGGAGTCGATCCCAGATGGCCATTCACGCTCACATTCACACCTACAGACAACTTTTGGAGTCACCAATTAACCTAATCTGCCTGTCTTTGGACTGTGGGAGAAAACCCACACTGACACGGGGAGAAAACATGCAAAGTGCAGAAAGGCCCCAGCAGTTCTCCGGGGTTCTTTGAATGCAGAACCTTCTTGCTGTGAGGTGACGGTGCGGAGCTCTGCACCGCCGTGCTACCATCACAATGTGATCCACACCGGGGAAAGACTCATAACTGGGATCAACTCATCCTCGAGTCTGCAAGTTTAACCAAAGATAGCGCGCAACGATAGACCATGATCTACAACCTGAATACAAAGCGATCCTATCCGATTTATTGTAATGCATTTCGAATTGTAAAATATTGTGACGAAAAAAGATCAATCCCTGCCAGTGGACGTCTCATGGAGGACTCCAACATGCCCAGACATGGCCCTGTGAGCCACATTAGCAGGGCCGTCTATGGACAATGTTGTGCCGTTGGACATCCGCAGGAGCCCATGTGAACTTTGTCCTTTTCATAGAGAAAAATGTAATGACATTATTGATTCATTCAGCTTTATTCAACCCTCCCATTCTATTTTTAAATAGATTTTTTTTTTAAAACTTCATATCACAGCTCACTGTGCACACTCAAAAGCAGTGGATGATTTGTTTGGGCCTCAAAAACTATTGCAAATAATTGTTGCACAAATGATTCCTATGCCCCTTTAACAATGTACCAGTGTGGTTTGGTTGTTTTTTTCACCGGTTAAAGTGAGACAACGATCAAGGTGGTTAAAAGAAGCCAACACTGACTGTGGACAGTGGTAAATATTTATACTCAGATTCATACCGTAAGTGGAAGTCTAGTCTCATTTTCTATGTTTTTTACTGCCATGCGTCTTCTTCTTTTATACTCCAGCTAAAATAAGGTTTGCTGCCAACGAAATATAGAAAATAACAAACAAAAGTAATACGATTATTTTAACCATGTAGCTAATAAGAAGAATGTACATTATAAAGCAGGATTTGTATTTGAATCCCACATTCAGAAACAGAAAAAAAGTCTGAACTGTTAGATAGAAATCAACCGGGGGAAGAGGACAGGAGCTTTTATTGGTGCCTGTCCTCGTCAGTAAGACGTAAACACGGGTCGTATGAAGCGTTTGAACAAACTCAAAGGAGCAGAACCTGATGGTGATTGACATTCTCTGCGTTTTCCCTCAAAGCTGTTGGGAAATCTTCTATCCACAAAAACATTTTCTCCCACAGTTTTCTCTGTCTCGAAAGGAGATTTCCTCTAGTTTTCACATCTCACAGTATTTGCAGTATTGGTTTTTATTATGCACTGAAAGCGTATCCAAACATGACCAACACACCTCTCTAGTAATAAGGGATAAACATGTTGAATATTTACCTCATGATGCTTAAAGGGGGTGAACATGTTTCTCTCAAAGACACCCTGCCTCCCTCTGGTTTATTTAATTGGCCTGCTTCTTGTTATTGAGATGAGAGGCGCTCCAGTGATGGACTATTACTGAGATGTATTCCAGTTCGCCACCTCAGAATCCTGCCTGTCAGCATACAATGCCCAGGACACATGTTGAGTTGTGACACACTTTGGTCCAAAGGTTTCTAAGTGACAGGACTATTGGAGGAGGCTGATCACTGACCTTCAGGACAGATACTGACCACATATGACCACATATGACCACATATGACCACATATGACCACATTACCGACTGTCTATGTCTATATTATAATGGGGTATCGGGACGTTGTCGTGGTTTGGACATGTCATTGCGCTCACGAGAGCGAGTGCAGATTTTCCTCTGGCTTTTGTTGGCGAAAGTGCAAAGTCAGGGCTGAAATCATGTAGTGTAAACGTGCTATTAGACCTCAAACTGTTCACTTTCAAAGCTTGCAGAAGGATCTTCTCACAATTGGGAGTTCCAATGTCCGACAAGAGTGAATAATTCAATCATTTCAGCTGGAAGGCCAAGCTCGAAGGTCATTTTACTTTTACACAAGAAAGCTGTAAAATCGTAAATAAAGTCAGCTGGGACTGAGCGGATTGAGTTCTCGGAAAACTAGGGTGGCGGCTGCTTATTGTGGAAACATAATTGCTGGATTATGTTCCCTGACAAAGTTGTTTTGTCGTGTAGGAAGAGCAACATGTCCCACACCGTGCTGTGAACAGGACTGCGATGCCAGACACGTGAGGTCACATCCTGTGGGCGCAGAACCATGAACACTTCTGTAGTTGTCTCGCAGATATTTCGATTGTAAGAGCAGATATTGCAGGAAAACAAATGAAATATGTTGTGTCTCTGAACATTTTGCCGACGTGTTCAGTAGCAACAACTCAGCAACTTGGAAGAGTTATGAACACTTAATGTTTTCTCATTACGTTGATAGAAAACGTCATCTGGACGGCGTTATATTTATTTCAAAGTGTATTTGTTTTCCGAAATGAGTAGTATGAGCATCATTTCTAATAGACAGGGTTGAAGTAATGAGTCATTTCACAGCAGTTAAGTCTTTGCTGGAGCAGAGCCCTATAAATCCAAAGACTCCATATCAGTCTCTGCTGACTCATCCGGAATATTGCTTTTTCTTAAATGGTATATTTAACAAATTTCATTTTCTTGTGCATAAGAAATTACAAATCATTATGAATTTCAGCAATCATTGTATTGCAGTTGCATAAAGGAGCATGAGCTGTGCGTGAAATTCACTTAACATCACCTGTAGCCGACAGCGTTCTGGTTAACGGTCCAAGATGAGGTGTTTAAAGATACAACATTAAGAGGAAAAAAAGCTGTTAGTGCTGCGGAGTAACTTAGAGAGGAATATAATTCTGGATTCATGCATGGCATAAAAATGGTGGCCGTTATTACTTATCAATATTCTACGATTTAAGGTCAGTGGCTGACAGAATTGATTTAAAATGCTGTTATAAATGCGCTTGGCTTGAGAGGCCCCACACTCCCTTTGGCAATGAAAGCGGATGGCACAGATTTGATGCCAAGTGGGGCTGCCTGCCTGTTGCCCCGCTGCCATTTCATTGGCTATTTGCCAATTACTGTTGTCGCCATTTGCTCGTAGTTGGCAGAAGTTAATATCTCTATTAAAGGAGACATACTGTGCTCATTTTCAGGTTCACACTTGTATTTTGAGTTTCTACTAGAACTTCGTTTCAGTGCCTGTCTCTTTAAGCCCCACTCCCAAAAAAATCCCAGTCTGCTGTGATTGGTCAGCGTTTCTGGGTGTTACGCATCCACGCGCTCGGTCATTGCAGCCGGGGACTGTAACGCCACTTATCTACCTATAGTTGTGACATCACAGCAGTAACGCAGGTTGACTAACTTCTGTCCCTGTTGCTGGATAATTGAACTATAAACTTGGGTGTTTTGAAATTGTTTACATATCAATTGTTTATAGTTTACTGAGGCTTACTTGCCTTATGGTGGATCACCTGAAAAAAACTATACTATATGATTATATTATGTGATGAGTTTATCCTTATGTCCATAGCACCTGCTAGAGAGGACCAGATATCCGCCTCTTGCGTATCCATTTCCTTACATTCACTGGCCTTTGTCCAAAGTGACACAAAAACAAAAGCCGGATGTCATCGTAAATTAAAAGCAACCCCGCTAAAATACACAGCTAAAAGTGTGTTCACAGAAATGTAAATACGTAGTTGAATAGTTAGTGCATGTGCTGTGTAGGCATAGTCTGAAAAGGTGGTTTTCAAAAGAACTGAAGAAATGTAACGTTGGTTTTCATCCTGCAGTGGAAGCTGTGCAATGACTCTGCTGTCGAGTTCATTTCACCACCGTGGAGCCACAACCAGAGGCTTGATCGACACGAGCACCCGCAGGAGTGACAGGCCAGCCAAAACACACTCGGACATGTCGGGGAACGAACCCACGACCTCATAGATGCAGAGCATGCGCACTACCACTAACTTACATCCTCACTGATTTCTCCCTGTTTGGGCTTTTCTTTGACATCATTTTCTCTGAGTTGTATTTTGGTTTGAAGCCTCTTCGTTGCTCTGACTTCACTTCAGGTTGAGTCCTGAAATCAGCTGTGACGCCCTTAAATAATGACCATTATTTTAACACCATTTACTGCTTCAAAATGGCTGTATGTCGTAGCTTTGATATGTTCTAATGTGTTTGTGTGTGTGTGAGTGTACGTATGGGAAGTTGCCAACAGTAACGTAATTGTAAACAAAACTGTTTTCGCCAATTTTAGCTGAAACCTAACCCTTAGCCAAGGCAGAGAAACATCGGCTCTATATTTGAAAATGGTCGGTCTTAGTTTACATTTGCTACATTTTGTCAAGCGCCGCCATCACGTGATGTATGACTTGTACACAACAAAACATCAAAATCTAATGTGCAGTTTGGGAGACATTTACTGAGGCCGGAGGATAAACTTTTTCCGTTTTTGGCTATTACTCTTGTGACCCTTCAGGACAAAGCTGTCAGAGTGTTGATCAGCTTTGTCCAAGGACTCGTCAGCGTCTTGGAAAAAGACTGTCATAAATATTTTAACTTTCAGACTTTTTGGGGCTTTTGTGTTGTTAATGTTAATGTGTATAATTTGTGCATGTGTGTGTGTGTGCATCCTGCAGGTGCGTGCCAGTGCCATAGCCCAGGATGCGGACCAGAACTATGACTATGCCAGTAACAGCGCTGTGCTGCATCTGGAGCCAGGAGACGAGGTCTACATTAAACTAGACGGAGGCAAAGCTCACGGAGGCAACAACAACAAGTACAGCACCTTCTCCGGATTCATCATCTACGCTGACTAGACGACAACAACAACAACAACGACAACACCACGTTTGTCCTTCTACGAATAAGATGCTCAGACTTACTCTTTTAAATGTGAGGATATACTAATACAAATCAACCATCGTAACCTGCATATTAATGTGTTTTTTTTTTTTGCCAACATCACTGTCCTAAGTACAAGTGACTTTGAAGTGTCAAAGTGTGGGATCAAACCATCAAACCTCTCTTTATTATTATTATTATTATTATTATTATTATTATTACATCATGTCACACTTGAACTCAGCTGATGTCTTTGTGTTAATGTCGTCCTGTGGGAAAAATGGCCGGAAATTCACCAAACATCAGTAGCTACATATAGCCTACTGATGTTATTTCAGTTAATGGTCCAAGGTGAGGTATTTATAGATGCAACATTAAGAGGAATTAGTTACTGATAGAGGCGATGGGTCATTTGACGGGTCATCACTAAATCTGATTGGATTTTGCTCCTTCAGCAAATCCAGCTGCCGGTCTCGAAGAATGTGGAAAAGGAGAAAATCGGATAGAAATGTAGCAGCTTTTGGGTAGATCTAAAAACTGGCTGTGGGAACACTTAATCCATATATATATATATATAAACTATATTCATGGTGATAATTATTAAGAAAGCCCTGTCAGTGTCTTTTCTTTCCTTTTTGATATCATGCTGTGGAGATAGCAAGGACAAGCTGGTAACACTTGAAGTGCATTATAATACTCTGGCAGCAGCCATTCACCGTCAATTTTAAACATGATGACCTCTTTCATAGAATAGAATAATTATTAAATATTTTGTTTTAAAAAAAAAAAAAAAGAAATATTTTTCATGTGATCAAATAACACTGTATATTTTTACGCCATTCATCTACATCATGTTCCGATTTGAATATTTATCAGGATTAAATAACATGGTGTCTCCTCATCATCAGTTTGTAGCACCACTTCTGCGTAAGTGTTATTGAAATGCATATTTCATAAATGTGCCTGCAGATGCAAGGATTTTATCAAAATTTAACGAGTCTTTTCCTGAAGCCTAATTCAGCCATAAAGTGTCCAAAAATAGACACGAAAACGTACCCACGTCAAATAAAAGTCAAGCTTCACGGGTGAAAATAAATCTGAAAAGAATTACACTTAGTGGACGAGGGATTTAACCTCCAGTATGACCCATATGACCTCTCCTTTTCCACCCAGACCGTCAACAGTTACACAGCTTTTATTAACTACATACAGTAAATAAATATATCAAATATAAATCCTGACTATTATTTGATTATTTCAGGTTTTGATCGCGGTTACACTTATAGATATGACGAGTATACGCCAAACGGCAGAAGAAAACATACTCCAGATACAGGTATGAATACATATTTTTGTGACATAAACAGATACAGGGCAGAGATAGACATAGTAGCTTTATGTTATACCCCGAGTAGCTACCATTGAGGACGCAGAGCACATGTCCTTGATGCTATTCATATTTCTTTGGACTCAATATATATATATAATATAATAAATAAATAAATGAAATACATACATACACACATAGAGATGTCTTTCTGCATCGAGCACATACTGTACGTCCACTGCATTCTTACAGTCTAATCATAAAGTTAATGTTACAGCTTAATTATTGACCAACATCTGCAGTGACTGTGCACAAATTCAGAAAAGTTTTGCAGTTTTAAAAAAAGAAAAGAAAAAAGAACCAGTTGTAACAATGAACAAAGCCCAACTAGATGCAACAACCAAACGAGACATCTAAGATTTGTTAGCATATATCTTTTAATCCAGCTAAAATGTTTCCAATACTTGATGCCTTCGAGCTAAACTGGACTAAACGCATCATGGAACTGACACCTTCACAAGCCAAAAATAAAACAAGTGCATTCCCCAATATGTCAGACGTTGTTCTTTTTTTTTTTTTTTACCATATTCAACATCTGTGAACTCCTGCGCGCTGATTTCTGTTAGTATGTTTGCTGCTTTAACTCAGTGACTCCTGAGATTCAGTGGTGAGTTATTAAAAGCCAAATACATGTGCTGTTGAGGGAATGCATCTCACGTCCCTTCTTAAAATGCCTTTATCAAGGAAGAGATTTGGACTTGTCACGGTGGGAAAAAGCACAGTTGTAAATAATTCCATTTAGCTGCTTTGATTTTTACGTTTCCTGGTGTCGTGCGCGCTGCTCCCCGTAACTCCCACCGGAGCACTTGACTAGAACAGAGCCGTCGTTAGTGTTATTAGCTACACTTGTGCTTCTTCTACTTTGACAAGTCAAAATGTGCGCAGTGAGAAGGCCTTATTCTAATGAACCAGTTACCAACTATGGCTGTTGGTCACTGACGGTGGTGGTTGGACCCTTGGGAAACAATCACACTGGCAGAGCTCGCCAGAGCAGTAGAGTGAATGTGAACACGTTCTCCGTTTGCCCGTGAATTGTGTAGCGACCGGACAATTGTCCGCGAGTAAGAAGCTGCATAAAATGCCGGCAAACACCATACATGACCTTAGTTCAGTAGGTGTCACAGTAGGTGTGTATGGTTCAAAAACAAAGAGAATAAAAGAGAGAAAGTTGCTAAAAAATATATATATATATAAATGCAAAGTATATTACAATAAAATACAAATCTACCAAAGTTGTTCTACTTTAAGAAATGACACGGGTCATTTTTAAGGGTGTTTTCGACTTGTGCTGTTACTATTTGGGTGTTAGCCGATGAATCTTATTACAAACTGGCTACAAATGTGGAAACTACGAGCTGAGGTTCCACATTTAGGAGTTTCTTCACATGGCATCAAGACAAACGTGGTATATGAATGAGTTGTTTACCAGTTCCAACCACGCAGCAGCCACCATGACTGGCTCCAATACGTCTCTTTCCTCTAATGTGTGTCCCGGTAGCCACTTCGAGGATGTTTATTGAAGTCGTCTTCCTGATTGGCTGTGCCTCAGCCCTAGTGCGTGCTCGTCCTACTTTGGCCTGAACAAATGTGCAATGTGAACTGAAAGCACTATGCATAAATAACAATGTATCAATGTACAGTGTCATGTATCTTAAAGATAGAAAATGTGGATCACTGTAATTGGAAACGTGTAAATACTGTAGTGATACAAACTGTTCTTATTTTTTCGGCCTACCCCATGTACAGAATGCTAGACGAGAATAGAGGAAATGATTTGAAATACTTGATTAATCAGCTCATTAATTCAGTTATCACTGATTGTCTTGAAGTTATAGCCTCGCCAGTGTATTGGTGTGAAAGGCATATGTATGGTAGATACAGTGTCAGGTGTGTGCAATACTATAAACACTTTGCACTCTTCTTCTGTCTTACAACAGTCACCTGTGTACTGTTACCTCAAACATGTCTCCATTAAATGGACTGAAGTAACACGTGTTGCCTTTTTGTTTCTTGTTCACCCCGAGGAGTCTGTATATTACAAATGACCTTCTAATTCATCCAATAGGTTTGAGAAACATTCTTATAACCATGTACAAGTAACCAAGTGTCCCACTGACACTACCTTTACGTTCTACAAATGACATTTGATATTCGTTGTCGAGCCTTTGTTCGAGAAGCAGGACTCTGATATTAGTATCAGATTTTCAGGGAATTCAGAATTCAGGGTAACAATATCATTACTGTATGTATAGATAGAAAAAAAAATAATAATAAAAAAATCTTGATTACAAAAACGTACAAAAAAAAACTAAACAAAATTATTGAAACATTATTATCACATATGTATTATTACGATGTTATATGATACAACATAATATTAACATAACGTAATATTTAATTTAAAAAAAATCACGTTTATCGTGAATATATATTGCATATATGTCCTTTCTCTGGGAATGCCTCCTTTGAGTATGGAACCCGAAAGTGTTCTATATTAAATAGATAAAAAATACATTATGAAATAAATAATCAAATGAATACATTGTGTTATAATGGATATAACACGGTCCTAAGATACTGTTTTGTCCAGTCTAATTACTTAGGCTTTTAGTTTTTCTCTTTTTTTGTTTTTACAAAACAATGGATTTGACAGGTGTGAAACATTTGAAACATTACTATTTTGGTCTACTTTGGAGAAATGTGTCAGACAGATACTTCCCCAGGCGAGGATGCAGAAAACTTGCCATAACAGCTGCATAGCGTTCGTGAATGGAACTGCAAAAAAAGTGCATCCAGTGGTGAAGGGCAGTGAAGGAGACTGCTGGAGACGTTCACACCTCCAGTACTGCTCCAGATGGAGGCTGGGGCCCAGCTGACAGCACATCAGCACCGGGCCGGCGTAAAGTCCAACAACTCATTGTGATAAAAATGCAGACCCCCCCCCTCCCCCCTCCCTCCCTCCAACACGCGTCCTCTCCCTGAAACACAACGAAAAGACTTAAGCAATGAACACGGAGCGGGTTGTGTTCTCGTGGCCTTGTCATGTATCGTTCACACACCGACACACACGCTCTCACAAACACATGTGCATGTTGTTGCAGCAGAAGCAGCTCTCCTCTTCCAGAAATCTGATGACGCCGGTGGAGCTAAACATCACGCCACCGCGGCTTTTTGCGTTACTAGACAAAATGTAGCCTAACGAGGCAACATTTTTGAAATTGGGTTTCGTCTGATAAGTTGATAAATTGCTCTTAAATTGTGAGCAAACTGGCGACAATAATGGAGAAGAATAGTGCGCCCTGTGCAGTGTAATATTATTGAGACTGTCTTTCCAGAGGACACGCATCACCTAACACTCTCTCTCTCTTTCACTCACAGGCTCACCTCTCTCTCTCTCTTTCGACCCCTCTGTCTGTCTCTGTCACTATCACATAGAAAAGTTCTCTCTTGTCTCTCTCTCTGTCTGTCTCTGTCTGTCTGTCTGTCTCTCTCTCTCTTGTCTCTCTCTCTCTTGTCTCTCTCTCTGTCTGTCTGTCTCTGTCTGTCTGTCTGTCTATCTCTCTCTCTCTGTCTCTCTCTGTCTCTCTGTCTGTCTGTCTCTCTCTCTGTCTGTCTGTCTCTCTCTCTCTCTGTCTCTCTGTCTGTCTGTCTCTCTCTCTCTCTTGTCTCTCTCTCTCTCTCTGTCTCTCTCTCTCTCTCTTGTCTCTCTCTCTGTCTCTCTCTTGTCTGTCTCTCTCTCTCTCTTCTGTCTGTCTGTCTGTCTGTCTGTCTGTCTGTCTGTCTGTCTCTCTCTCTCTCTCTCTGTCGTCTCTCTCTCTCTCGTCTCTCTCTCTCTCTCGTCTCTCTCTCTCTCTCTCTCTCTCTCTCTCTCTC
>CALSCE010008738.1:4732-16965 GCA_943593645.1 Bovichtus variegatus
ACACACACACACACACACACACACACACACACACACACACACACACAAACACTATATCCAGATGGAGGCTGACAGCAGGCTTTGGGCAAATGGCTTGAACACATGAGCCTCTCCCTGTGTGACGGCTTTCACATGCTCCTGCAACCTCACACACCTCCAGGGCGAGAGGAGAATAGGCAAAGGGTGTGTGCATGAGTGTGTGTGTGTGTGTGTGGGAGATAAGCAGCAGAATATGGACAAGACAGGGAGGAGTAGAGCGCTAGAAAAGAGGAGAGGACAACAACAAAAAAAGAGGAAACAAGGAGGTTGTAGTTGTACATCAATCTAGTGTGTGGGAGCTTTTCTCTTCTTGATATCATCATTGAAAAACTGCCATGAAGAGATTTTTTTTTCAAAACTGGAGAGAGCCTAAGTGAGAGGTGGTTATGTGTAACAAAGACAAGTAGGAGACGGATGCCAATAACAGCAAGAGTACGCATTAGAGTGTACGTGGGTGTGTGTGAGAGGCACAATGAGAGTTTGTCCAAATCAGCTACTATTACAGTCAACTTTCCCTCCGGCGCTAAAACTTATTGGTCCTGGATTGACCTGCAGATTAGCAAATAGTGACCAGGTAAAAACAATCTGGTGTCTGATACTATAGTTAGTTGAACATTTTAAGGCTTTAAAGATATAATATGTAAAAAAAAAATGTGCATTAAAATGTCTAAAAACTACTAGACCTTTGTTATATATTTGGTGGATATTATCCCAAATGTTCCCACCAATTTTCAAACCTAGAGAAATCTGAAATACATTTACTTTTTATCCCGTTTTAAGCCGACACACTGTTTAGATCTCGGTCGGTTTAAATTATATGTTTTAACCAGATGAGGGATTTTAGTCATCGGATGTTTGGACCTTAAGTTATCAGAGAAACAAGCTGAGTTAGCGGTTAGCTTGCAGCCCCTCCCATCTTATGTCCACCAAACCGTGTCAGAGAAACGCTGATTTTTAACGTGAAACTGCTTTAATCAGTGTTATTACTGGTTTTAATCACCGGGTCCATTTGTTTTGTAGAGTAAGAGACCTCTGCGCATAATTCTGCTCCCGGTAAAAACATCCTGAACGATGAACAATGAAAGAACCCTAACGAGAAGCTGACTGAAATGACGGCAATGGTAGTGAACTCCCATGATCCCACGCTACTTCACGACGCCACCAAACTCTTCTTTTGTTATTATTTTAAATGAGAGACCCCAAGTGGCAGAACATGACATATTGTGCATTTAGGACGTCAAGTTGTCAAATATATAGCAAATGATGCTCGTTAGCATGGCTCAAAAAAAGCACATTATGAGTTAAATCGCCTCCTGTGTTCTTCTTGGATTAGACAAACACATCAGCATCATTCATGCCAAAGGTGTGTGGGCTAACTGATTCATTTTAGCCGTTTTCTACACACAGGAGCTGAATAATGAGCGACTTTCTGCTAACTCTCAGTCCTTAAAGAGTGTGGAGAAGAAGCTTTATTAGGATTTGTGTGTGAGGCAGCAGTAATTTGCTTTGGCCAGTAAATTGGATTATGACACAGGGCATAATAACGCTAAATGCGGGCAACAAGTTCATAAAAAGTCACCACTGGCCACTGAATATTTACTGTACACTTGGTTTGAATATTGTACAAATACACAGTATCTGTAAGTAATTGAATGTGAAACGGACTATTTATCACAACAGCAGCAATGATCCATAAAGGATAACTTGTTTTGTATAATATCAAAGAAGTACAGATTGTAAGGTCAAGACAGCAGGGAAGGGAACTTGTCCAATATTTATCAGCAACACCAACTAAATGTCAGCACCAGCAGGCAGGACAGTCCAGCTCCTCGGCCGCCTCACCGCCATCAAACAGGGGTTGACCTTTAGATTCAAGGCCTCAACCGGGGCTCGGAGGGACTGTATTAGTGAAGCTTTGCTTTTCTCAAATGACCCTTGTATTGTCCTGGTTTATGAAAAAGCCACACAGGTTCATTCCCTCCTCCTGTGACATCGTTGTCACTCAGTGGAGGTTATAATCTGCTGAGTTTGTTCAGTAAAACGTCAGGAAATAGCGAAAAATGCCGATCACAATTTCCCAGAGCCCGACTTCCAGAACCCAAAGATATTCAATGGCTTTTTTTTTTTTTTTTTTTTTGAAAACTAAGAAAACTAGCACATATTCACATTTGAGAAGCTGAAACCAGAGAATTGTTTTGCCACGTTTCGCTTTAAAACATCTTGCCGCAAAATATCGTCCATCATATACGTCCTGGCTTATTCGGTTATAGATTGCTTCATTTGAACGATTGTCAGAGGCCTAAAGAGGTAAAAGTATTCAATCATTTGTGAAAAAAAAAGAGCAAAAATTAGAAAAATGGCAAGAAAAATGTCTTTGTGTGAAATCAGTACATTTAATCCTCTTGTGAGGGTTGATAGCACTGGATAATACAACCAATCAAATATTTAAGGGAACCAGCAATTAACCTTTAGCAGTGACCTATAACAGTCCTCTCAATCTACCCATCACTAGTAAACTTGAGGTAAAGCATCTCAATGTGCAGCAGTTAAAGGAAAGGTTCGACATTTTGGAAACACGTCAATTAGCTTTTTTCTGAGCGTTTTCTGGGAGTTTTGATACCACGTGTCTCATGTGTGTATGTTAAATATGAAGCAACAACCAGCAGCCAGTTAGCTTAGCTTAGCATAAAGACTGGAAACAGAGGGAAACAGCTAGCCTGTCAGTCCAAATGTAACAATAAACACCTACCAGCACCTCTAAAGCTTATATGAAAACTGAAGCGTAAAAACGACAATTCTCTATTTCATGGTCGGGTTTCTGATGGTTGCCTGGCAACTGGTACCGAATATCTCATCTAATTTCTGGGAAGGAAGCAAAAACGCGTATTCCCCAAAATGTGGAACTATTCCTTTAAAGTTAATATCCTCCTCTGCGCAGGTCAAACATCGCAGATGTTGCCGGGGAAAACAGAAGTTGAAAGGCTGATTACGAGGAACTCTCTTTGTGCTTCAGAGGCTGCAGCAGAGCTCTGCCCTACCAAGCAGAAAATTCAACAAAACCTGCACCCATCCAGACGATGATGTAATCTCCTACGGTTCTCATCCGAACATCATAACCAAAGGCGGCGAGCCAGCGACGCGTTACGCAAGAGCGACCGCGCACACGCACACACACACACACAGACACACACACGCAGGAAGGAAGAAAGGTGTGTGTGAACAGGCCAATCATTTGCAACAAAGAGGAGGACGGAGAGACTAAGAGGAACTTGAAATGCACTCAGAAGCACTTTGAAAGCCGCTTTAGGAGCCCCATTAAAAGTACAAGTAAAAGAAATTCACATGGGAGGCGCTCTCTCTCATCAATGAAATGAGATGTAATCGTACACTCTCTGGAGTGTCGCTGATGTCTCGTTACCCGAGTCCTGAGCGCAGTGCACCTCCGCAGACATACAGATTAGAGATTATTGTAGGACGCAATCATGCAAAAAAAGATCAACCCATACCCACAAACACCATCACGGATTATAGTATAAACCCTGCCTGTGTTCTGTGCTCATTTCCCAGTTTGTAATTACTCTCAGCTCATTATCATGCACAGAGACACAATAGTGGAACATGGGCTGTTTACCATGATGAAGGAAGTCACCGCGAATAAACAAGCTAAACTGTGAACGCAGCACCTGATGCTGATGCATGATGGGAAGTCATTTTTACATGTTTCGATCATTTCAGGCTGTGTTAATGGATATGGCATGAATTAGGGGAGGTTGTGAGGTTAAATTAATTACATTTTTGTGTTTTTCATTCATAAAAAACAAAAGGTGGCATTATGTAAACAAACTGACATTTAAAGGGGAACATTTCTGAAAATGAATTCATATTTAGTATTAATGATCAGGGCTGATGTTGGTTAACATATTTATCTCAGTAAAAGTGTAAAATAATATTAATATATATTATATCAGTTTTAACACAGATGTTTGTCCTCTTATGACATCAGTGCAACTTTGTTCTTGGCATAAGGTTGATACACTTTAGACAAAATATTTTGCTAATAGTTGTGACTTTAATAGTTTAGCTTCATAGAAACCAAACAAAAATGTTTTTCAGAAAACTATCAAACTATCCTTGCTGTTGAGATAAAGAAAGATTGTGTGCATTTAACAAGCGGAAGTTGACTCTGTGTCGCTACATTCGTAGGAAAACGCATGAAAAGTGAGGAATAACTTTCCGTAAAATGTCATATGAACCATGGTATGAGGATATGTTGCTCTGTAATATAGAATAAATGCAACATTGCCTGACTGATACAGTCATTTTAAGGGCGATACAATATTGACATTTAAGAGTTTAAAATATCTGATGTACGGTCAGTTTTCCCCCATCAATACATAAGATCATAATTATACCTTAAGTTTGTTTATTAAAGAATTTTGACCGAGATGTACTGAGCAAGATATTTTACAATTAAGAAAAAAACTTCCTCAGCGCTCCTTGGTGGACAAATTGTGACGAAGACAGTGTTTCTATATGAACTGAGACATATTTATGATCTTCACATACTGTGTGTTGATGGGGAGATTTATGCGATTAGCTAATAACGGCCAATATATTGAGACAAAGCATTAATCAGTACGCCTCTAAAATACAATACTTATAGGGGTGTCACAATATACCAGTATTGACAAAAAACATGATATTTCAAAAATGAAATATTGATACTATGTTAAAAGTACACATGTGATAATATCGTGTAAATAATCAAGCACCGTTTAAGTAATTTCCATTTTATTTTCCTTTCCCCGAACGCCCAACACACACACACAGACAAAACACACAACATTCGAGTAAATTCATGTATATTGTATAATGTCTGTTACATGTTGCTATATGAAGCTAATACATCTGGCTTGACTTGGTTTTTGACCTTTAAACAGTCAGATAAAAAGGTTCAGATGTTGCAGGGAACCCAAGATGACGCTCCATAGGATCATCTCACACAAAACGTTTAATCGCCACATATAATCATATAAGTATTCATTCCAAAACTTCCTACATCTGCTCTCTGAATCCGAAACGCGTTGAGAGGAGGCAGCGTTGGCACACGTCAGCACAAGCTCCTTACATGACTCTCGCCTTCTTGCCCCCGCTGTAAATCTTCAGCTTCTTAACAGATGCCATAAGCTTATGGTCACATTCCAGATGTCAAAGGCACACACAAATGATTACACCGACAAATAGGCCATCCTCCAATCCCGTCTATTCTGGTCCGCTGGTGTGGGTGGACTCGGTTGCGCAACATCACACCTGGAGCAACAGAGTCCGCGCTGAAGAGGTTTAGCCGGGCGATAATTTCACCGCTTCAACATAAAATGGTGATTAAGGACTTCGGAGGGTTAATTGCTAACTATAAATATGTCCGTCCTCCTGCTCAACTATCCTCAGGGTCTTCAAACAAACTCACCCACTCCGTCAATTAAAGTTGCATGATAAAGACTCTCATTGGACACTGGCCTGTGCATCGCAGCGAGCCTCAGGAGAGGATGATGTAATGTCTTTTTAATACATCCCATGATGAGGGACACCCCACTCTTCTGCACCTTACGTCACACACAAACTGTGACAGAGCAATATTACTGTGGCGGGGTCCAAGTGCTGCAGGAACCACAAATAATGTTGTCCTTTTAACCTGTGTTGGTGCAAGTCACAAAATAATATAACGTGCAGAACTCTAAATGCACAAAAGTAATGTTGGTATGCTAAATATAAAAATAATATTTTTTATTTTTTAACGCCAGATCTCAAAATCTGAATATTTTGCTTCCAAAACAGTAACATTTCAAGCCATTTTGTAATGCTGCAGCTAAAAATTAAAAAATATTATTCCAAAATACTTTTATATCACGCCATTTTATAATGCTGGAGCTGTTTCTTTTATATTTGTTTCCAAAAAAAGTTACATGTTATAATGATGGATCTAAAAATCTGAATATTTGCTTCCAAAATATTAACATTTCATTCCAATTTGTAATGCTGGAGCTATTTTTTTCTCTATATATTTGCTTCCAAAATAGTATCATTTCACGGCAGTTTGTATTGTGCTTCAAAAATGTGTCTTTTCACGCACCAACCCTTCATTTTAAACACATCTGCGCACATGAAAGTGAATAAAGCAGGGAACACAGGATGTTGCTGTGAGGTGAGAGTGTGTAAAGCCCCCCAGGCCCATGCCTATCATCTCTGCTCTCTCACAGCCAGCAGAGGAAAAGGGCGGCATGCCAGATCAGCTGCAACACTGACTCTGCACTGATTTGTAAATAAAAAGCCATCTGATCTCCAATCAGCATCATTATTGTTTCCATCATAATTTATAGGCACAACTGTAATCTGTACATTTCAAATGGCCATCATAAAACAGCCATTTAAAACGCAGAGTGACTTCACTCACATGTTTTACTATAAGACAAATCAGTCTCATCCACTCTGTGTTGGCGTTGAGTCCACCAATGCACAAAGACACGCCTACACTAGTCCAACACACACACACTCAGTAAAGAAACAGCAACAGTTTGGTTGGACAAAATCGACCAATTTATGGCTGGACTTTGGTGTGCACGTAGAACACAATTTAATACTGAATTTCTTTTGAAATGCACTCAGAATTATGGGTTTACAGAGCGTGCGTGTGCCTTCAAACGATGGTAAGGTGCTTGTTGCGTGCCAGAATTGAATGTGTGCACCTCACAGAGGCTCCATTAGCATGTCTGAGCGGAGGGGTTGTGACTGATGGACACAACCACCAAAGGTGCGCCAAGTGCACCGCTGGTGGTTCCTTTTGCATCCTCCTGCTTCGGCAACACACCCAGCCAGTGCGCTCACACACAACACACGCTTCCTATGTTGCAACGCCGTCGACTAACCACGCAGCTGAGACATCAGACACTGAGCCTCTGAGGGGGAATCGCTGGGAGATAATGATCGAAGCGGCTGCGGCGGGAGGATCATGGAGCTGCTGCTGCTCCACACCTGAAACAATGCAGCCGTGCACGGAGCGCAGCGCGCCGCCTCCATAACCTCTTTATCAGCCGCTCATTAGGCAGAAATAGGCTCGTAAATGTAAAAGCAAATTGGCATTAATATATGCACCATAAAACCAGCGCGTGCACCAACCCGCCCACCCGTCTTATCCTCCTCCATCAGCCTCCAAATCCATTTGAAAGGCGCCAAATAACACCGAAAACGACAAAATTACGCTCGGGATTTTGGGGGAAAAAAAATCATCCGCAGCGGAGAGGTCGTTATAAATCGCATTGAAATAGGTGAGAAGCCAAAGAAGGAAAAAAAAAAAAAAAAAAAAGAAAAAATAAGCATCGCTATTGTCTCGCGCACAAGCGAGAAGCCATTGCAAGTAGGTTAAACCGCTCAGGCTGGCGCAGACGCAAATGTCTCCAAAGAAAATAGAGAACAACGCGCTAATGTCAGCGGCTGATTGAGCGTACCTTTGCTCTCCTGTCCCTCGTCTTGAGTCTCCTCCGCGTTGGACTCCATGGCCGGCTTTGTCCCATCCATTATTTTAGAGGAATATAGTCTCCTTGTGGCACTTGTACCTTACAGTCTGTGGATGGTGGAGCCTGTCCTGGTGGCTTGATGCTCTCTCTCTCTTCCTCTCTCTCTCTCTCTCTCCCCCCTCTCTCTCTCTCTCTCGCCTCACACACCCTCCCTCTCTTCCTCCCTGTTGAAGCTTAGCACTGTCCCTCTATGTATATTAACAATCCAGTCTCAAGATGCAAAGGCTGTCAGATAGGATTTATTTTGCACATGCGGATTAGAGGCCCCCCCCAAATGATGTCAGATAACGCGTTTTGGCCCCTAAAACCTTTCCTTTCATTCACTTTGTTTCCTTAATAAATGTCATTTTGTTTCACAAATGGCTTCCTCTGTCTTCTGGTCTGCAGGTGAAACAGAAGCGTCTTTCTTTTTTTTTGTATATTCTTTGCTTCAGTGAAGCAGAGGAGGATATAAGGACAACATTTACGGGAGAAGTAAATATGCAAACTCATGGGTAACCATGCATGCATGAACACACACACACACACACGCACGCACACACACACAACCACACGCACACAACCACACACTCGCCGCCCCCTCTCCATCTGGTGAGTTAAGAGAGAAACAGAGAGAAGGGAGGGGAAGAAGAGAAGACGAACATCTAGTGTGCTATAAAATGAAAGTGAGAGGCGGGGAAAGGAATCATTGTGGTTTTTAGTTTTCTCTCACACATCATAATGACCTGTGCAACACCCATCACAGTTAACTCAACACTATATATATTTATTAAGAATCCAATCACAGGACGAATGTGGATGTCGAGCGAGTTGCAGCAAGATCCATTCCCAACGCTGTCATGATGTTTCTACTGGAATAAAGGAGACAAACACACACACACACACGGGAGGATACTCCATTTCTATTTGCTGTTGTTACACTCATTTCTTTGGCTCGCAAATAACTTTGAGACAATATTCAAAGTTTTCTCTCTCAATCTATATCTTCAGCCTATAACGCCTGGATGTTGGGTGATGATCCAATTTAGTTTTTTCTTAAATAAACACAAAAACATAATTGCTTTCTCAACCCTTTTGTCATGTTGGAGAATCCTAATGGATTGGAAGTCATCTCATTCCCTAAATTCGTATGTGATTGAGGGTTTTTTTTTCTGAAATTTGGAGAAAATTTAGTTTTCGTTGCGGGGACATCTTGAGAAATTCAAATCCACTTGGATCATACAATACTTTGAGGAATTGAAGACTTTATAGATTCATTACATTCTTTTAGATTCTTTTTTTTTAAATACCCTCCTGCGTTTTATTTATTTATTCTGTATATACTCTTTGAGTTATTTATATTGTAAGGTGCTATTTGACATTAGAGGCAGTGTGATTTGCTCTGGGTTTTTTATTGAAGTAGGAACTGGATGAGGGGGAGAAAATGGTCAATAATGTGTACATTGTCTGATTGTGTTTTTTGTGTTTATGAAAATAAACAGTCTACTTGACTGTAATTGGATCATCGTTGACCAATCAGAGCGTCCGTACTGCTAAACAGCCATGTGTCTGCCTTTATTAAGAGGGGACCCTTTGTTTGCCTCTGAGGAAGCTGATTGGCTGAGTGCAAGATGCCCCGATCCAATGAGAAATCAAGCAAGGTGAGTCCCCGAATCCCTGAGAAATGGTTAAAAGCGGGTGGGGTGTGTTTATTCAGAGAAGCGGGGGTGCTGTGTGCATCATTCACCCCATTTTCTAATAATATCCTGAAACAATGGGACACCATCTGTCCTGAATCCTCTTAAATAAGGTTTTAATTCGGGCCCACGTGGCCCTGTTTCAGACAAAGCTCAGGAACCCCCACCCTCACACACACACACACACACACACACACCCTGCAGACAAAGGTGACCCCACCAGCTCCTGATGTTTTCATCACCAGGACAGCTAACATGACATTTAGTGCATCTATTCCACCCGAGGGCTGAAATTAACACCCACTCTGCACCATATGCTGGTCACCCATCACACTGACTTTTTAACATTTGACCGGCTCGCTGATATTGAGCCATGAGGAAACTTGATCTGTTGCATAAATGAATACAATTTGTCTCTGTGAAGCATGTTCTGAGGAGCCAGATGTGAACCCAGGAGCAGACTCACAGACGGGACAGGCAGTAGAAAGGCATTTAAAGAACCTTCAAAGACAGCAAACTTTGGGAAGCCATAAGGTTAGCTGACACCATATAAGAAACCTGTGTCTTAATACTAAACACACTTACTTTACTTTAATTTGTGCTTAACATGCCAGGTTTTTTTTTCTAGATTAATCAATTAAATGTCTAAAATGTTTTTTAAAAAATGTGAAAAACGGCCATTGCACTTTTCTTACAGCCACGATCGTGGCATCAGTTTTCTTGTTTTGCTGTAGTAAGAATGAATCACACACGCACAAATAAACTGCCAGTTATTAGGCTTGAAGGGTGAGTTTCAAGTCCTATTTTTCTCCCAGAACCCCCATAATCCCTTGCTGGGTCACACAGATTAAGGACTTGTCCAGAAGATGAGATACAGTGCTCCCTGGCACTCTTCAGCATCACCCTGACACACACACACACACACACACACACACAATGTTCACTGCTTGGAGTCAGGCCCAAACCTCAGCAGCTTTCCGATTGGACGCTGCACGTGCCGCTTTGTTCAGCGCAGATCTGACCAGATGTTCTGGAAAGTCGCGGAGGAGTGCGCAAAGCAGGCGGGTATTCAAAAATTCTAGCGCCCGTGCTAATCTCGTTGTTTCTAGCAATGTGATACATCTGTGTCGGGCTAAAAAGTGGGCAATAGCAATACTGTTCATACTGTATATATCGTAGCTTTGCCATATCCTCCATGTTCTATATATCATATATATACATATATATATTTTACTCGCTGCACTGCATGTTTACTTCTTTGCCAGCCTGTTTGCCTCATTCCTATTGGCCGCATGGGGCATTCTTCCCAACAAAAGTTCGACTAGGTTGAACTTAGGGCATGAAAGCAACATAACTAATTAACATAACATTCTTCCTACAGGGAAAATCAGCTACATTTGACATTATTTGCCCTCAGAATATGCCAATAACTTCACTAATGAAAAGACATCACAGTGATCGCCAGACTGTTTGACGACGAATTGTCTCTGGTGAGATCTCCTCTGCGGTTTATGTACAGCTGTTGAGACATTTCACTCAACGCAACAAATGTTAACCTCATGGTGGCGCTAAAGGAAAATAGAATTGAGTCACGGAAACAGAAACGTTGTCTGGGAACCATGAATGTTTGTAGGAGATTTGTTGGCAATCCATCCAATCGCTGTTGAGATTCTTCAGCCTGGACTAAAGCGGTTACAATCCCTAGACACACACTGCTGAACATGTCTGCGTTGTTTCTTATTCAATGTATGGATGAAGAGATTGTGTGTGTGTGTTTGTGTGTGTGTGTGTGTGTGTTTGGGTTCGGAAGTCACATATAATCCCCTTCAGCCATATGACTGCATGAGAAATGAGAAACAATAAAGCGAGGTTTAGAGGTTCACCAAAGATGAATCCATGTACACAGCCTGCAGTTTCAACCGTTAAAAGTGCGTTTATCTGTGTGAGAATGTGTGTAAAAGGTCACTTTTGAAGCTTTATGTTCAGCGTTGACCATGCACCCTCATGCACCCTCTAACTTTGCTGAATCCCGTTTCATCTTGAGCCATTTCAACTGATTTCTGGGCTTCAGAAAGAGCTCCTGCTCAGCGGCACATACTTTCTTATCTGCCTCCACAACTCCTGGCGTCCATTAAAGGGAACGCCATGAGTGCCTGTCGAATGCCTGTCTTCCCTCATTACAGTGAGATGGAGAAGAAAAAAGTGGAGCCCAAATGGGGTCGTCCCACAGTAATGAGGACGTCGCAGCTCCTTCATGTCATCAGATGGGGAGTTAATGGGAGAAGAAGAAGAAGAAGAAGAAGAAGAAGAAGAAGAAGAAGAAGAAGAAGAAGAAAAGGAGGACACAGCAGTTTCTGGACGCCTCTGTAAAGACTTGCCTCAAATTGATTTCAAACTCCACTTTAAAAGATTTCCACAACATCCTCAACATCAGAGCGGTGTGATCTCACAGTCGGACTGGCTCTGCTGTTGCCATGGAGACGCCTAACACCACCGGTAGGGTGCACTAATTGAGATTTCTTAGCGACGCTATCAGTTCCCAGGAAACTTCTCATGTGGCCTCGTAACAGCTTGAGGCAGAAACCACAAGAACACATTTGTAAGTTAGCCACGAAGAAGGACTGAAAGAAATGTTATCACTAAAATGATTTTTATTTGTACCACCAGCTCAGCTGAAAGCTAGTGCTGTTGACATGCAGCCAAAATGTTTAAGGCTTCCTGTGCTGCCTGAAAGCCTCAGCGGTGTGGACAGTTAAAGTGCAGTGTAAATAAGTCAGTGAGAGCAGCTACGAGATGCATCATGACTTTTGAGTTTTTTAAGGTTTCTAAAAAAAGGTTTGGGTTTCTACGAACGTTTGCTGTTCACAGAGGATGACTCTTCAACCAGCGCTACCATCAGGACCAGCAGCATGCTAACCAGCAGCATGCTAACCAGCAGCATGCTAAC
>CALSCE010008738.1:16975-29159 GCA_943593645.1 Bovichtus variegatus
CATCAAAGAGCACCAATGTTGTTAAGATACTGGTTATTTTCTCCTGTGTGCTGCTTAGCCTCACCACAGACATCACATTGACCTTTGTACCGTCTTCCTGACCCGCTGATTGAGACCATTATGCATCTCTTGTGTCTGGCGCGGACACTGACTGTCAGGCTTTGATCTCTGATCCCAGAGGTTGACCTCACCACGACCTTTGGAAAGCGCCGCTGATGCTCAGAGCTGTGTGTGTCAGTCTCCGTCTCATACAAGGTGGAGAGGAGATGACACTGCTTGGAGAGCTTTGGTTGCAATCAGGCATTCGCTTATTTTCAATTGAAAATGCCAACATTATCATTAGAGCAGATAAACTGTTAAATAATCCTTCTGCTCTCATGTTTTTGGTTTAGCAACGGCTGAATGGTTAAGTGAATAGTAGACAGCAAAAGGTGTTAATTTTTCACATTTGCATTTTGGGGAAGTCGAAGCTAAACGCTACTTGCAGTGCACATCCTGTCATTGTCGCAGCCTCTTACATTGTGACTACGGCATGAAAAGTATCTGTTCATGTCCGCAAAGTTTCTTTCAGCTGTGAAAAATGTGCAGCCTTGAAATACAAAAGCAGACCATCCTTTCATAATGTGGCCAAGCGACTATTTCTTTTACATTTCTCTTATTGGAGTCCTGAAGCGAGTGAAATATTCTCCTGCGTGCAACCGTTTAGGCGTCTTTATCGTCACAGCTTTGCCCAACCTGCTTGTCTCACCCTCTATATTTCTATGTGTTTGGCTATTGCTTTATCTGCCTCCATTAGGCAAATAGAAGTGTTTTACCAGTAAAGCTGTAAAACAGGGCATCACTTGAGCAAACATAAACATACAAAGACGCCGGTACACAAACACACACACACAGAGACACACACAAACAGTGTCTCAGCGACGGCTTTATGAGCCTCCCGCTGTCGCTTTAGTCTAATCCTTGCCATTTTAATGGGCTTCAGGCCTACTTTTAATGAGAAACCTGAGGCAGAGCCAGATCGAAGCACTGCACCTTTCACTGCCTCGTCTCTCACCTGGGAAGTCCTTTTAATTTCTCTGCAGAGATGTTCGTAAAAGTGTCTACGCGTGTGTGTTCTTTGGTGTATATTCAAATCCTGGGCCTTTAATCTGTGGTGGTGATGATGACCCAGTTTCCCTCCCACCCCACCCTCAGTCGTCGGTCACCAAGGAGACACTTCCCTTTCATCCCTGAACAGTGCCGTTGCACGCCGACAAAAGTTAGTTCATCTCGAACACGCACATCTGAAGACATCAGCATGAACACGCACACTTTTGTTGAAAATGTAATAATTCTCAGTCTTATCGTGATTTGGAGTTTTAAAGCACTATTCCCAAGGTTTCTGTCTCTTCCCATGTTTTTCCCCACAGGTGAAGCAGAAAGCAGGCACATGAGCAACTTGGAGGCAAATTCATGCAAACTAATCCCATCGTGCTTCGTCATCATGTGCCGCCTGAAACACATGCACTTCTGCTCTGTGTGCACTGAATCTGCATGGCAAAGTTTGATGTGTAACAATTTTGGCGATCACTCAGCACACACACGCACACACACACACACACACACAGACACAGACACAGAGTCCTGACGCCGACACACGCCCGCCCTCTACTGGAACTAGAGCTGCATCCATTAGTCGACTAATCGCACAGTCGATCGCTGGAAAAATAATTGTCAAAGTAATTTTCCATGCAAAAAGGTCAGAAAATGCTGTTTTCATCCTCCCAAATGTGGAGATTCTCTGCTTTCCCCTGTTTCACATCATATTAAAGTGAATGTCTTTTACCGAACAATAATCAATTAATCTACAAAAACGTCAGATTAATCAATAATGAAAATAATCCTTAGCTGCAGCCCAAACTGGATCCACCTACAGAAATGAAATCAAAGTGAGAGAACATCTCCGATATATCTCGCTTTATTTACCATATCTGACTCCTGTCAGTACGGATGGCTTAACCTACACTCACCTCAACACACACACACACACACACACACACACACACACACACACACACACACCCATCCCCCCGCCGCCCCCTCCATCCAGCAATTTATCCGACGAGCCTCTAATCCCGCTGGCCCAGATTTGGTCCACAGTCTGCTCCACATGATGTTATGTTGTGATCGTCATCCCAACAACTGCACACACACACCCCACCCCATATGTGTGTACCACACCCCGCCCCCTCCCCAAGGCTGCCTGCTGGCACCATGTGACCTCCTCAGCAGTCATGTGACTCTGTTGCACCTGTGACCTACTGTACTGAACTGCAGCACACATCGCCGGCAGCAAAGTGGGATAAGAGCTGCTTCCACACCGTGAGTCACTGTGTGGAGGAAATGCAAAGCAGGGTGGGTTCATCATCTTCATCATCATCATCACTCCAGGGGTGGCGGAGCAGCAGGGGGAGGTGTGCTGTCTGTGTGTGCATATATATTCATATTCTGCCTATTTCTCTTTGCCCGTGTTGGCTCGTGTGATCAGATGTATGACTGTTCGCATGTGCCAGAATTTGAGATGACGCCCGCCTGGGAGCTTTGTGCATCGCCGCGTCACCATGGCAACAGGTCCTCTCGACGACGACTGATTCTGACACGCCAGAGTAGCCGTTGGGCTGAGCTTAAAAATGCTCACATGCAGGACAAGGAAAAGACTAAATATGAAAGCAAATATGAGGGTGAGGAGGTGGCTGTATTGAAGATATGATGCATGTTTGAAATATTGACATCATATTGGCTCTTCTACATCATCCTGTCGGGGCCAAATCAAGCACAACACAATACGTGGTACTAAAACTAAAGAAACTAAGACATGTAGACAGCAAAGGACATACGATCTATAGCAAAATCAATATAGAAGATGAAAGGACAAAACAAGTCATTTATGAGTAAGAGGAACGTGCCTGGACAGCAGGTTGTAGGTTTATGTGATATAGTGTGATACTGGATCCAACCTAAAAGGGATCAATAAAACCACAAATGCGAGAGATGAGGAGAACAGAGAATGATGCACTGTGTCCCGGAAACAGTTCATCACTTTCGCGTCTGCCAGCCACTAACTTTCATGTGACTCCACAGCTGCTGCTCCCTGCCTGCCTCTCATCTCCACCTAACTGCACCCAATCCCTTCATCAGCGCCTCAATACATCGGCTCCTTCTCTTCACTTCCTAGACAGATTCTCTTCTGTGAAACTCAGCTCAAAGGCCTGGTCACACCAGCATTTGAAATGGCAAAATTGAGTTATTTAAATGGCAGTTGCAGGTTCAAATTTGGTCCGCTGACCAATAGCAAGCCGTCTTGCTAATACTGGCTTTTCGGGGAACGGAGAGTCCAAAATGGAGGAAGCTATTTCAGCTCGTCAACTGTGTTGCACCATCCATTTTTATTAATCTCTCCTCCGTCAGAGTATATATTGCTCCACAACATGAGACATGCTTTGTAGAGAAAGTGTCTCTTACAGAGAGTTTGTTGTGCGTTCCCATACAACAAAACTGCATTCTCCATTACGTTTTTGACGGAAGGTTTATTTATTTTCTCCCGGATTATAAATCGAGGGCCACCATGTAGACACGACCCTAATTTTGGTAACACATGTGGTAGCCGACTGCTTCTCTCAGTCAATTCCAAATTTGCCTTAATTGGACTCTTATGCCAGTGCTGCTTTACATCCACAACTATCAGAGTTTTAACACTTCTAGATAGTTTTGAAACGCTGCCCCAGAGTCATATCAGCTGTGTGAGTGAACAAAGCACTCGCATCAACACTTGTCCACTCCTGATCATTAACACTTGTTAATGCTGGGAAATGTGCTCCGCACTTCTGAGCCAAAATGTTTTCCGGGGATTGACGTGATCTATCACTTTGCGCCTGTGTTTCATGTAGTGTGCTATTTTCATGCGTTTTAAAATAGATAAACAGCATCACATGTCGACACATACCCTGAATATGTTCATACAGGCAGTTCTCTAACCATTAGAAGTCAAATAAGTGTTGTTGTTTGCGCAAATGAGGATATCAGTCGAAAAATATCAGCTTTTAATAAGTATACAGATAAGAAAACACAGTAATTATGGTCTGTATTCGGCAATCCCTATATATTTATATAACGATAATAATGACACCATTGCTGCAGTTTAACTGTTATTCTAATCAGGTCAGTGGATCGTTCCACTTTCTCCTTTTTTTTTTTTTCCAGCCGAGTGATCATTTATTCCTTCAGAATAAAAGAATCCTTTAAAAATCTGCAGCCTTTGAAGTCTGTCTGCTTGTCGGCTGTTACATTCAGCATCCATTCTGCAGATCAGCACGTCGCATATCTACAGGAGAGGATGCAAGAGGATATGAGTTTGCACACATCCACAGAGACGAAAAACTGCAGCGAGCACAAAGGGCGAATTCACGAAGGAGGGCGCACGGGAGGGGGAGGAAAGGAAAGGAGAGGGGGAGGACGAGGGGGGAATGGAAAGAATAATGATGGAGACAATGAGAGGAGCAGATGCAGATGAAAGACGGGATGATGATGCTGACGCTGATGAGACTAAAGTAGCAGTTTGGGGGAATAACAGGCTAAAGAAGCCGAAAGAAGGGAAGTTTACGATGGCTTCCTGCAAAGAAATTGCTCCGGTTGCCCATCGCAGTAAATCATGTCACTTGACTACATCCTGTCTGTTCTCAACTTCTCACCGGCCTGAAGGCGACAAACAGCCCCGATGCCCTATTGGAAACAGATGTTGTGAAATGGAGAGAGAGAGGGAGAGAAATGCTCGGGAAAAGTTGTTGATCTGAAGAGATCAATCTGACTGCTACTGGTTTGAATTCTGAATTTCTGCCAATACATTGTGTTCTGACCTGAAAGTTGAAACGAGTCACATCTACGATCTGTTTCTTTATGCGATCAAAACATGACACAAAAGTTTCGTTTTTGCTGACATTCACCTTGAGTGCTGTTTTCTGAGCTCTTGGTTTTTCATGCACGAGGAACTGGTATTATCAATGTCAACATTTATCTGTGCTTGATACTGTATACATCACATACAAGTCTGAGAGCAACCTCAGGGTTTTATGTCCTTTCCTGCCCGGGTTTGAATGTTTTTTTTACTTAATCTACTTCATATTTTTGTTAATGTTATTCGGTCTTACCCAGGTTCAAATGTCATTGCTCTAAAAACTAATTAAAAAGTCTAAACGCTTCAAATATATTTTGGGTTTAAATCATTTAATAAATACACAAAATGAAGGGGTGACATTATGTGTACTTTGCTTCTAAAATATGTGTATTCCATGGATGGATTACTGAATGCACAGGCCCAGGGGCCTAAAGTGTAAGGGGGCCTGACTTACATTTCGCTAAAAAAACATCACAACAATCACAAAGAGATGCAATATGACCACAAACATAGACAAAACCACTACAAACAACCCAAACTGACCTCAGAACTACCACAAAGAAACGCGAAACGACTAGAAATAGATGCAAGACGACTACAAGGAGACGCAAAATGACCATAAAGTTAATACAAAGACACACAAAACGACTAAAAATAGTTGCAAAAACGACTTGCAATGGATTCAAAAACAATCCCAGAGATGTAAAACGACCACAACTACTTCAAAACGGATGTTAAAACTAGAATGTCTTATCCTTTTGGAAACATCTGTTTGTTTCTGAAGCTGCTTGTACAGCTCGTGTGTGAGTTATTATTCCTGCTGGCTCTCACGTCACTCAAACTCAACGAGATTACCTGATTGAATAAAGTTTATAAAAATGAAGAAACTCCGCACTTCCTGCGGCATGCATCCACACCCACTGTGCACCACAGACATTGTCTTCTGCGTTTCAACCTTGTGCAGCCTGTTTAATCCACAGTGAGGGAGCGGTGCAATCCTTTTTAATCCAATCAACCTCAAACTCTCACATGAGGAGTTGACGTGGGAAGGATACAATTTACCTCGCAACAGGAGAGGTTTGCCTGAAAATATCTGAAGACTGCATTTTTGTTAATATTCAGGTAACTACTCACATAAAAAAAAAAAAAAAAAAAAAAAAAAAAGTTATATCACTTTAAGATAAACATGGAACATGCATGCAGGAGTGAAATATTTTTTTATTAATTTATGAAATCTCCATCTTTATCTTTAAAAGCTTCAAGAGCTGCTATGTCCAGTGACATGCAACACACACACACACACACACACACACACAGGATCCAAACACACACTGCAGTTCTTCATGCATTTTAAAGACGATTTTCTGCAGCTAGCACGGTTTGACATTAGTTTAAAAGACGCCAACAACACACTTTACAGCTACTGATAACCGTGCACGAGCGCGCAATGGTGACCCGTGACATCCCAAACTTAAGGAAACCATCTTCCCCCAGAGGATGATGTTGCTGTTGACCGACCAGGGGCTGCAGGAACTTCCGAGGGAAGCGATGAAAGTTTCCCTGGTGAGCTTATGCTTTTTGTTTGAGCCTTTAAAACGACAAGCAGACGTGCACATTACCGACAAACGAGCCGCGCACACGCACGCGCAGAAGGGGTCCCTCGAAGTGACTCGGATTCTTCTGCTGTTGAGCCGAAAGCACAGACAACATGCAGAGGACAGTTCACCTACCCATCCTTCTGCTGCCCGGAGACAACACACCCGGAGGATGTCCGCAGGTTGTTTGGAGGGGGGGTGCTGCATACACACAACTGGACGTCCCGTTTTGGAATCGGGGAGGGGGGTTGGAGGTGAAGGTGTGACGTCACGGCCGGGTCTAGAAATCAGACTTGTTTAATCCAAGTGTTCTGATTGGTCCTCCAAGTGTTATTAAATAAATGAGAACATCCAAAAAATTATATTTAAAGGCTTTTATTTATTTATTTTTTTTACCGAACTACATTAATCAGCAGTGTTATTTTTAAAATTAAATTCTCTCTCATTTTCATGTGTTCTTAATTGATTAGTGTTACAATGTTAAACTTTCCTCCACTACGTGCATACCTGAAATACATTTCATTAATCCCTAATGATGAGTATTAACTATTATTTTCATACACTCAACTTACTTCTATGTCATACTTCTATAAGAGTACAATAACAGAACTATAGTGTAAGTTTCAGGTACTTTACTTAGATTTCTGCTACTTCTACTCCACAACAGTTCAGAGGGAAATATTGTACTTTTTACACCACATTTATTGGCGAACATAGTTATGGTTTACTGATTTAAGTTTTTTGTTTATTTGTTTTCGTTTCAACTTTGCATTTTTCAGTGAAGTATATTACTATATGCAAAGATATAGACAACATTTATTATTTATTAACAGTTATTAAAGCAAATTGCTGTGAAAAATCATTCAAACTTCAAAGATAAGTGAATTAATGCAATGCTCCAGTTTAGAAAAAGTGGCTTCAGTATCGACTGATGCTTGTTAGCAATTAAAAACAACTGTAACAGCAGTAACATAATCGAGAACCAGACTCCCATTACAAAAGAAAGGTAAACAAGAAATCAGCACTGACAAAGCAGGTTTTATCCAGACAGAAAACACTTTATTATAAACACATTTCATATTAAAACACAAATCCCTCAGTCTAAAAAAAAAAAAAAAAAAAAAAGGTTGCTGGGTGTTGCAAGCACAAGATAAAATAATAGTCAACGTCCCTCCTGAGAAATCACACAAACGCCTTTGAACGTGATAAAATGTCAGAATGAAGGAGGCAGTTTAGAAGCAACCACAACAAATCACTCTTAGTGGATGTTGAAGAGTGGAATATCAGACGCAGTCATGCGGGAACGCTTCCAAATTTGAACAGAGGAAGGGGGTTGAAAATGTTTTTGTGGTTAAACTAAGTTGACAGGCATAAGAGGAGCTACTGCAGCATGTAGCATCACCCAGACAGAGAAGGAGGAAACACAGGCACATGATTGACTATATTTGCATCACCTACAGGAGCAGTTTTAATGTACTTCTGAACCTTAGCTGACTATTTTCCCAGCTTTTGTCCTGAAATCTAGCAAAAACAAGACTAGGTACAACTCTTGGATAAACGGTAGTGCTGCATGCTTGATGCTGGGTTGAAAATAACTTCTGTAAAAGTGCAAAGCCACGAAAAATCCAACACAACATGTTTTCATTTGGAGCAGCAGCTGACGGGTCATTTGCGTCCGGCTAAGCAGAAGCCCGGCTAATTTTTGCAACTTTTTTGTCCTTAAAATAACTTGTGACCCTCAGTTAACGCACACTATTAGTTCTACATCAGCAGCCTCAATCCATTACACGCCAAAGCTGCCGTCTCACCGAGAGATCAGAGAAGGGATTTTCTCCAAAATCAAACAGTTTACAGCAGTCACAGTTTCAGTGGGATAACGGGCCAGTACTTGGGCTGTTTGAGGTCACAGTGTCTGTCGAAGTTGAGCTGCATTGCCGCCTCCATGGCCTGGATCTTGGCCGCGTCCTTGCCGTACAGCTTCTTCATCTCAGCCCCGCGTCTCTCGCCGGGTCGCTCAGAAGGAGGAGCCATGCTGCTTCGCCAGGAGGCGCCGCGCAGGTCCTGGTCGGCCGGCACGTAGCGGTTGTGCTGCTCGTCCTCAATCTGCTGCTGCTTCTCTGCAGGGACAAGAAAACTGATTATTTTCAGAAACCGTCACCTTATACTAGTGTGCATCCCTACGCAAAGCTGATTTACTGATAAAGTGATGGAAGAAGTTTGGCAATAGCGTCACAATCTTTTCCTCAACAGCCTGTTCTCTTACTCAGCTCCTCTTTGTGTTTCTCTGTCTGGGCGAAGTACTGCCGAAGCTCCTCGCTGATCTCCATGTTGCTGACGTCACACTCGATCTCACTGTCCGAGCTGCTCTCCTCGTCCCCGTCCTCTCCATCCTCGCCCTCTCCTGCGTTCCAGTCAGCGTAGCGCTGCTGCTGGCTGCTGGGACACTGCTCCCAGATGTGAGCGTGGCCGTATGCAGCCTCCAAAGCCTTTCTGTAGGCTCGCTGGTGTCTCTGGTGCCAGGCCATAGCCTGCTGGTAGTGCTGCCAGTAGCGGCTGTACACAGGGCTGGAGAAGCAGGACATCACAGTGCTAATGTCCTCCTGTTAATGAGAAAGATCAGCTGTTATGCTTATTTTATTGCATTTCCAGTCTTTAAAAAAAAAAATCAGCCCGTTTTAGATTAATTTAGATATACTGAGCACTTTTGCACACTGGTGTCTCCAAATGGCAGCAAATCAGACTAGAAACCTTTAATGGGTCGTCGCTGAACTGCAGGGCATAGTCATGTTGACCAGGAAAGAGAGGGGGACAGTGGAAACAGGGTTCCTACAGCTTAAGGCAAGTTAGATTTAAGGCTTTTTGAAGCCGCTCAAAATAACATTTTACACAAACTTGCTGAACTTAACTTTTCTGAACTGCATGCAAACATGTTGGCAATTTCAGAGTCCGGAAACAATACAATAAATCTCCTACTCCTCTCCACCTCATTTGAATTGTACGATTGATGTTTTTTCACTGTGTCACATTTTAAAATTGCAATGTCAGAAAGAAACAATCCATAAAATCCTACTTCCAATGTCTTACCATTTTTAAGACTTTTGATTTAGACAAATTTAAGACATTTTAGAACCAATTAAAGCCTTGTTTCTTTCACTAATGAATTCAATAAACCGGATATAACACCGGAGTTTCCCGCGGGCAACAGGTCCCTGAACGTCTCAGTGTTGCAGTCGTTTAGGGTTATAATGGGGGCGTTATTATAAAATCCTGCCCAGTGCAGCTTTAATGAGCAATACTCAAGATAAAAACGGTAAGAAGTCTCCTCGGCTGCCTCACCATGTTTGAAGATGCCTGCAGTCAATCTTCCTCACAAACTTTGATATTCCCGCCGCACACTAATTCTGCAAGATGAAGAATAACTATTAAGAACAAACAACGAATCACGAGTACGTTAAACAATATCTGCCGAGTTATAATACGACTCTGACACACCACAGTTAAGCTAACTTTAAGGGTTCAGGGGGGAAGAAGAGGAGCACGCTGACATCTTGAAAACAAAGATGGACGCCGAGCACCACGGATAATAACAACACTGCGACTACAGCCAACACGTGTAAAGAGTTGTATTTACGTGCTGTACGCCTCTCAAACATTTACCTCCATGTTGTGATGTCCACTCGCTTAGCGGCTCATGATGCTTCCTGAAAGACACATTTCCCAGCAGCCTTTGAGCGAAAGCAAAAATAAAATCTGGCTACGTGGCGCCGCCTAGTGGACACTGCGCACACCTGCAGGATAAAATAACTGATTTTTATTTAAATTCTGTTGTTGGACAGAACAAATACAGATATAAGACTAGCAATTATCCGAAATAAATAATAAGAATAGAATAAAAATAGAAACTACACGAGTATTTGGAGACATGACATGGTAACGTGACAGAGCTAATAGTCTATATGATATGATTCAGTAATGGTACTCATCGTTTGTAAAAAAAATCAAGTTTATTTATATAGTTTATATATTGTAATATTATGGAACAAAGTGCAAGAGTCAATGTAAAATATAAACCTACTATAGTAAGCCTATAATATGGTAAATTATGATATAGTTTTGGATATGAGACATAGTATAAGGTGTGGTATAGTATGACATATATATAGTATAGTTAAACAATATAACATAGTATATGGTATAACAGTGTAAGATATAATATATGTATCGTAGTACAGCATTATATTATAGAATTGAATAGAATATCAAATATAAAATGTTATATTATAATATATAACAAGAAGTATAGTGAGGTATTATATTAAGGTGAGATACATGTGGAGAGGTAATATTTTTTAAATACTGGACAGTGCAGCTGTAAACTGACTCGTATGAAATAGCTTGAAAGAGTGAAACCTGTGTCAGTTTTAGGTTGAATTAAATGGGAGCTGTTGTTCAATATAAGACAGAATAGTTGGGCTGAGTGTGTGAGTGCTGTGAGACATCTTTGATTGTATATCTGGGTCAAGTTTTGCCTTGAGGCTTCAAAGCTTTCAGAGTGAATGCAAAAAGACAGATGTGCCTTTTCAAAACACATTTCCTCCTCTGATGTTTGAATGGATGAGTTAACACAATAGGAAAAGTATTTTCTACATTGCAGAACATGGATTTTCTGAAGATTACCATGTATTACTTCCTTGAATGCTACATCAGATTGCTGTGTGAGTAGCAGTCGGTGTATACATTACTTAAATAAATGACCCAGTACATAGTGGGAAACGCACGCCATATTTCATTATGCATTTCATAATTGTCGAGGTAAATATTGACCTTACATGGAGGTCCGTTCTTCTTCTGTTTACAGCTAAACTATATGAAAAACCATGGATTATACCATTTGTTTTATATTTCCTTAATATCGCATTACATGATGCGTTTACGTTTTGTGAAGGCTTTTAGCTCTTATATTTGGCTCATATTTTGGCTTTTGTGTCAACAAGTTATTGATCATTTTCATTCACATCTTTAAATAAAACTGTGATGATGGTGTGAACGTGTTGGCAACTGTTCATTATGTTAAAGCTACCAACGGCGTATTTGTTCGCATTGATAAAAGATGATCAGTAAAGAATTGGCCTTTTATGGATACAGCTTATTCATAATCATCGCTGCTTTTCATCTGTTTGTGCTCTCCGAAATTAATTCAGTTTGCACATAAATTCCTACGACGAAGTTTTACACAATATAGTAATGCGTTAGACTTTTATTTATGTCCTTATTTTCATTAATCATAGTCAAAGTTGGACTCAGATCTTTTGCTTAAGTTAAAAGTACTAATACCACAGTGTAGAAACACAAGTAAAAGTCATGCATTCAACATTCCCGTTACTATTTATTACTATTGTTACTGTTCTTACTTACTTACCTTACTGTGCAATACAATCACGTGCAATACGTATGTGCAATATATGTGTTTTTACTATGTATTATTGTTACCACTGGCTGCTAGAGTATTACTCTCACTGTTCACTTTCTGTATTTCGTCAACCTGCCACTTACTTGTTGTTGTGTTTTTTTGTACTTATATCTTGTACTTATACATTTGTACTTAACCTTTATCTGCACTGTCCCTTTGCTGCTGTAGCGCTGTAAATTTCCCCGCTGT
>CALSCE010008745.1:3381-46290 GCA_943593645.1 Bovichtus variegatus
TTGTGAAAAATATGAGAAGAACACAGTGTACAGTATAAAAACATTTTTTGAATTTGAAAAGTAGGCCACATTAATTAAATATGCAAGAAATGCAGCATTCCGTGCAGGTCAAGAAAAATGCATGAGTATATTTAATATTCTCTTATTGAATGGTAAATGTTCTGCATTCATATAGCGCTTTTCCAATCTTAGCAATCACTCAAAGCGCTTTACAACACATGTCAGCATTCATCCATTCATACAGAGTCAGAGCTGCCATATGGGATAAACATTAACACACACTCGCACACCTTTTGTGAGCATCAGTTTCTTGCCCAAGGACACTTCGACATGTTGACCACAGGGGTTCGGGGATTGAACCTCTGACCCTCTGACCGTTGGACGACCACGCTGCCTCCTGAGCCACCGCAGCCAAGAACCAGTGTGATGCAGTAAACCAGGGGTGTCAAACTCATTTTCACCGAGGGCCACATCAGCATAATGGTTGCCCTCAAAGGGCCAGATGTAACTTTGAGGCAGTATAAATGTAGCTAAATGTAACTAAATGTAATGTAAAATAAATGCAACTATTTCATGTTAAATAACTCTGGAATTTTATTATTCAACTTACAAATATTACATATATATTTGCATAAATGTAAAAAGAAATTGCTGGACACAGCCTTGCAAGGGGATACATCCAACTAATGAGAGATGGTTTGATTACAGTGAACATTTGTCTGCATAAACACATAAACCTGCAAACACGAAATACATTGTTAGACATATAACAAAGTATATGTAATATACTCAAAATAACAACACAAGGGTTATCTCAGTTCACAACTATATTGGTCAAGTTTAAGGTGAAGTTGATGAGGAGATGCTGCCTGTCCTTTAACACACCACATGAATCCCCTCTCCACCATCCTCATCCATTGATCATACTTCTGTATGTACTTCTGTATGGGACGGCACGTCGCCGTGCTCCGATCCCATCTCCTGCAAGAACAGCTGGAACTGACGATGATTGAGGCCACGCGCCCGAATGAAGTTCACTGTTTTCATGACTGTGGTCACTATATCATTCATCCCCAGCACCTTCCCACACAAAGCTTCTTGATGGATAATGCAATGATACGTTATCAGAGGCGTGTGACAGTTACTTTTTTGCATTTTATCCTTCATTAGTCCAACAAAGCCCGCTTTACCTCCACACATTGCAGGTGCACCGTCTGTAGTTAATCCCACCAACTTTTCCCAGGGCAATGCGTTTTTACTTACGGACTTCTCCACCGCATCAAAAATGTCCCGTCCTCTTGTGGTCCCATGCATGGCAGCTACATCCAACAGCTCCTCAGTGACAGAAAGGTCCGACTTGACGCCTCTAATAAAAATGGATAGCTGCGCTGTATCCGTGTTGTCCGTGCTTTCATCAAGAGCTAATGAAAAAGCTATGTAGCTACGTGTCTCTTCGGCCAGCTGTGTTGCCAGGTTTCCTGCTAGTTCCTTAACTCGGTCCACAATGGTGTTTCTTGATAAACTGACATTTTTAAAAGTCTGTATCTGGTCGGGACACACCTGCTCACAGACCTTCAGCATGCACTGCTTCAAAAATGCACCCTCTGAAAAAGACTTTGCAGCGCGGGCAATTTCTTCAGCCACAATAAAGCCAGCTTTCACTGCAGCATTGTTTTTGGTTGTGGCTCTCTTGATCATATCCTGCTGCGATCGCAATTTGCCTTTTAATTCTTGCATTATTTGTTGTTTTTCTTGAAGGCTCACTTTGGCATACTTAGCTCCGTGTTTGGTGTCAAAATGCCGACGTAGATTGAACTCTTTGACAACCGCCACTGCCTCATAACACAAAAGACATACAGGTTTTTCTCCCTGAAGCACAAACATATATTCGCCTTCCCATCTTTCTTGAAACAGCCTTCCATCTGCATCAATTTTTCTCTTTCTGGACATTTTGGGATCATTGGATATTTCTTAATTCGGAAAATGGCGCTGATGTGGAAACACTGCAATCACGGGTAACATGATCGGCATGCATTATGGGAAATGTAGTTTATGGTCAATGCACCCTTTTGAATTATTTATTATAAGATAATCAGACCTTTTAAGCTCTCGCGGGCCACATAAAATGACGTGGCGGGCCACATTTGGCCCGCGGGCCTTCAGTTTGACACGTATGCAGTAAACAGTCAAAAGGATATATGCCTACCGCTGTCCTCTTTCTGTCTCACACATAGAAACATTGTGACTGAACAATATCTTCACCCTTATACTCAGTACTGCAACCGTTTGCAGGATCTAAAGCAAAACTTCCCTTGACCTGCAAAGCGGAGGTAAAGTGCTCTTCCACATAAACATAAAATGATTCACGTCCACGATGGTGATCCGATGCCCCGTGGAGAGCAGACTGGTAATGTTTCAAACCTCTTGGAGAAATCATTGCCAGGTTTGAGCAAGAAGAGACCTTTTGTAGCCTTGTGGCCTCTGAATACCTCAAAGAAGCTCTGTAAGCCCTGAGCTCCGTCTTGCAACCAGTGTTTGATGTTGATCGAGGAATATAGACTAACTGCAATTCATACAGCAGCCTTTTATTTTTGCCTGCAAGGGAAGCTGCGGCGGTCTTCTCACAGTAAAGCATATTGATTTTATCACTTCCTACAAAGATGGTATGCAGTAAGTCGATGTTGCTTTGCATTTTCATACCACCTTTGTTTATTTGCTTTGGTAAGTCTCAGAAGCTCAGGGTGAAGTAAGGAAGCTTTATGTGTGTATGTGTGGATTTGACCACTTTGAGGCTACTGTGTTAGATGATAGAGAAGGAAAAAATCTATTTCCCATTTATCTCCTCTGAGCCCAAAGAAGCATGGCGTGTAAATGGAATTTATCCTGCTGTGCTGATGCAGTGCAGGTGTTGATGGGCATTAACATTCATAGCCTGACTTGTTTTATCTACTCTTGCATTTTGTTTGGACACCTTGCTGTTCGGCACGCAATTACTTTAAATGTAATGATTTCTCAGTGGTTTTTGTACACACAGTAAAAGGAGCAAGTTCTTTGGGTCTCCTTCTTGTTGTTTTTTTTTTTTACTTGTTTGCTTGTTGGTTGTGTGTTGTGAAACAGGACTTTAAAGCACTATAGTTCATGAAATTGTTGCACTGCTGGTGTGGCTCGAGACAAATCTCCATGATGACAATTGACTGTTATTGTCACCAATTTGGCCCCTAAATTCCAACCGAAAACAGTAAATGTCCAATCACAGCTTAGCAACTGCGTTGAAAGTCAAAGTGGCGTTCATGAGGCTATAGTAAGAAGGATACTCCGCATTATGAATTTTGAGGGTGGTGTTTTTATTCTTTATTTTTAAGCCTTCTAAAAAGATGCTCTAACCTAAGGTGCATGTGTTAGCATGTCCAGCTAACCAGCCTACAACCTACAGTAATAACCAAGCATTACCAAGGCTAAGGAACAAAACTCATAAACTAACTACATTAGTTTGCGGGGTTATAGGTTGTGTGAAAACGCTGTGTCTAGTTCTCTTTATACATCCGCGATTACAACCCTTATCTTGACAGCAACATTGTATTACTGTTTCAGAGTTGTAATATACCTTGTTGGTGTGCTATGCCGAGGTTGGCTTGACCAGACAGGTAGAGACACAACTGGGTCAGTCAGCTGCGATGGACATGGAGCATAATACATAACCACAGCTGTCTACTGTATGAGCCTCCCTCATGTCACTGTAGGCTGTACCTGACAGACACGGCAGAACCAGCAGATCCTCTTCTTCTTGATAAACTGCACTTTACAAGCTAGCAGCATCAAAATTCAGCATGGATATGCAGCCTGTCAGATACACTCTGTGTGTGTGTGTGTGTGTGTGTGTCTCTGTCTCTGTCTCTGTCTCTGTCTCTGTCTCTGTCTCTGCGTGTCTCTGTGTGCGTGCGTGTCTGTCTCTGTGTGCGTGTGAGTGTCTCTGTTTCTGTGTGTGCGTGTCTGTCTCTGTGTGCATGTGCGTGTCTCTGTGTGCGTGTGCGTGTCTCTGTGTGTGTGTGTGTCCCTAGCAGGCACAAAGCCAGCATGACCCAACTTCGGCTTTTCAGCTTTAGTGCAGTGCTGCAGACAGCTGTGCCACAAACACGCTGCTGTGGATCACCGCGAGGGCCTTTTATTTAGGTCACATTCTGTGCTTCAGCGGCCAACAGAAGGGATCTCTGTCAACTGCAATGAATACCTTTAGTTGGACACAGCCCACTTTTTAAGTGCCCTACAAGAAGTGGACACTGTGCGTGCCTGTGTGGTATGTAGTGTGTGCTTTGTGCGAGTTCACGCTTGTGAGTATATTGCAGATGGGGTCGGGGATTGACCACACTATATTTTTTCATTTTTATCCTAACAACACAAGTGCGATGTATTGGCTTAGTTCTCTCCCAGAGTGATGTGATCCTCTGGTTTAGTACAGACAAGGAAATTGCATGAATAATTTTCCCAATTTTTCAATTAATCCAGCACCCAGTTTATAGCCACGTCAAAGAAAATAATAGATCTGACTCACTCTATATTCCTGCACATAAATACATCCTGCATGTGCCCTACACAATGTCCTCTAGTTATGTAAAGAACTGACATGAGATTTCATTCCGCTGCTCTGTCTCCCTCATTTTCTCTTGTTATGTTTCCTCCCTTCGTTTACTCTTCCCCCCTCCTTATTTTTTTATTTCTTATTTAACACAGTGGCCTTTGGTAGTGCATTATAAATCGCAGTAATGAATTCCCCGCGCAGGCTCGGCCCCACTGCTGTCACAGTGCTACACCAGTGTGCGTGGGTTCTTATTATTGTCTCGTTAGCTTCACCTCCAGTCCATTGGAAACAGTGTGGGTTCAGCGGCTAGCCAGTCACAGCCCCAGATGGGTAAGGAAGGCAGTTTAAGGGCCCTGATGGATGCCATTGTTTTCATGTCGGTATGTAAGGGAAAGGTCGTTTATTGCCGCTTGCCTCGACCGGCCCAGAAGCTGTCAGCTGGGTTTTACTGGCCAATTAGTTTGCCCTTAGAGGAGAACTAGAGGTATAGAGGAAAAGTGTGGGATCAGGCTGTGATCATTTGTTGTGTTTGTGGGTGGGGGGATGTGCATGCGTACACACTGAGCAGTTTTACTGTAAAGCAAAAATAAATTCCCTTTTTGAGTACTACCCGATGTGTTACATCCCTGCAGAAGATGCCTATGTCTCTGCATTCCAATCACCAATGTCCTATTATATTTTTTGCTGAGTTAAAATTACGAGTTCAGTGCCCGGACGTGGGTCGATTGCTTGGCCTGCAGTATTGCGGCTTGCAGCTTTTTCAAGAACCGCTCATCCAAACAACTTCACACTCGACCATCGAGCTGTACCCAGCATGCCGTTCCCCAGTGTAACAGTAAATAGGGGTCCCTTCTCCATACACTACACACTACTAATACATATGTCCCGTAGATCTAAAGAACTTACACTCAACACTGCATTTCCTTGGCTCCCCGAGTGTAAAGTTGATCAAATAAACCATTGATGAGAAAATCGAACGGCATACATACAGACAGAGACTCCTTCCATGTTAGTTAGATCCTCATTTCTAACAATACCCTTGAACAAATATAGCGCACACACTTGAGCTGGAAATAGATATGAACTCTTCTTGATACCTCTTTTTGCTTTGATTCTCCCCGATTCCTCGATCCCCTGTCACTTTTTCACTGAAAACTACACGAGAGAACAGAGAAGTGGAAGAGGAAGCTTGAGGACAGATTTAATGTCAGGGGCCACATGCCAAGTGGCTGCTATATTTAGAGATTCTCCTTTTTGAAGTTTTGAAGGACAACAATAAAAGAATAGGTCCAAGTCTCGTCAACATCATCAAGTTTTCTCATCTGTGAAGGAGTGCCAAAAAGCATCTTCTTCAAATTAAAGAAGATGAAGACACTGTGCTTTGACTGTATGCAAATATGAGATATTTATAATTCCCTTTTATGTCTCTCTCTCTTCTTGTTTGTTTGTCTGTTTTTCCTCATGGCTGTGTGTTTCTTTGTAGAACTAGTTTTGGGGCCTGTGCAGACTTCCCGCGGCAGCAGTTGGATGTGCACGTCGACCCGGCCACGATGACGATGAAAGGCCTGTCCACCAGCCGTAGTCACCCTCACACGGTGACCTGCGACCCCTCTTATGACTCCATGACCCTGGGGCGCTCGGACCGTCGGTCCTACTTCCTCAACCCTGGGGAGGCTCATCCTGCTGACCACCCCTGCTACACCCAGCGCAACTCCTTCCATTCTGAGTGCGGTGCCTACCCTGACCTGGCCAGCTGCACCTTCCCTCGCAGACATTACAGCTCTCACCATGAGCTGAAGGAGGAGTGTGGCGCTGTGGTGCCTTATACTGGGCAAACGGGGAGTATTAAGGGAAGTGGTGGAGGAAACAACAACCGCATTCCTTCAAATCTGCTAGAGCAGTTTGAGCACCAGGCACCGGTGCAGCGTGAAGGCTACCACACACTGCAGTACAAGCGCACTGCAGTAGAACACCAACGTAGTGACAGCCCTGGTCGAATCCGCCATCTTGTTCACTCTGTCCAGAAGCTTTTCACCAAGTCCCACTCCCTCGAGGGTCCCTCTGGGTCTGGTGGAGGAGGGAGTGGGAGGGTGAATGGCAGCAAATCTAGTCCTGATGACCCTCCCTCCTCTTCTGGCACCCTGAAGCACAGTAAACGCAGTAAGAGCAAAGACCGCTCCAAGTCAGAGCCTAAGATGCGCACCGCCATCTCAGGCTACTGGAGCTCAGATGACACGCTCGACCGGGAGATGTGCCTCTACCACCATCACCACGGGGGCAGCAGCGGAGGCCTACCTTCGGGGGTCATGACCATGGGACGCCATCCGGACAAATCCCAGTCGCAGTACTTCATGGAGTCCTACAACACCATCAGCGCCCACTCTCTCAAGACGTCACGCAGCAACAACGATGTGAAGTGTTCGACGTGCGCTGGGGGCAGCAGCGGAGGTATGCCACTGGTAGGCGCCTTGGACGGCCAAGTGCAGCTGAAGAAGAGCTCGTGGTCTTCTACTCTGACGGTGAGCAGAGCAAGAGAGGTCTACCAAAAGGCTTCAGTCAACCTAGATAAAGCTCTAGTGAAAGCTGAGCAGGGGCGCACCTGCCACTTCCTACAGGTAGGACAGTTACAACAGCTCCACCTCTCGCATGTCATGCTTCATGCATCCTGCGGTGCCAGCTGCTCCTCCATGCTTCTGTATTTCTGCATGTAACTTTAGAAGTAGTGGCTCCATCCTTTCATTCCCTGTCTCAAAAAAACGATTGCTCTCATATTGACTTTATGCCCGGTATCATCATAAAACACTTTGCAAAAATCATCATGTCATCTGCCCCTCAGTGTTTGTTTCTATGTGCATGGAAATATTCATACGTTAGCATGTGGAAGTGATGTGGTGTCATTATTTCTGCACTGCACAGTATGTCGAAAGACATATTGCGTCAGATAGCATACACATTTAGAGAGAGAGTGCAGCTGAAAACTGATTTTATACCCATTGTCTAAAAAGGTCAGGTTATTGTACCCTGAACCAGCCTTTACTTTTTACAGTATACAAAAGAAAAACCAAGCAGAGATGCTAATCTAATCTGTTTTCAGAGCATAAATGGCAAATTGCTACATGGAACTACATTTATGCAAACTGTACTGGTAGTTGTCACAGCAGTGTTGTGTGTGTGTGTGTGTGTGTGTGTGTGTGTGTGTGAGAGAGAGAGTATATACTATTCACTGAGTGAGAGTAGGGTGTTGCTATGAGATTGGAAAGAGCCAGTGGTGAATAGACTAAGAAATGGAAGTGGTCACAAAATGTTTTTAGATTGCATACATTTCACTTCTGGGTGAGTTTCAAAAATAAGCCAGAGGAGAGAAATGGAGAGACAAGGCACTGACAATAGAGGTGCGTGCGTGTGTGTGTGTGTGTGCGTGTGTGCGTGCGTGCATGTGTGTGTTACACAAAGAGTAAGTAAGGGCAACAGAGGAGGGTGTCAATGGGGAAAGTAAAAGGCAGAAAGCGAGAGCGAGGGAGCATAAAAGACGGAGAGAAAGTTCTGTGTGGCCTTGCATTTTAACGGACTGAAAAAATGGAGTGAGCAGATCAAGGAAGGATGTTGTCACTGTAGTACGGCAACATTTCTCCCAGCCTAAAAGAGCCATCGCTTTTTTTCTTCAAAGGGAGACGGAAGGGAAAAACAGGCTTTCAAGGAGAGCAGCCTGACAAGTTAGTCTGCACACGTTTTTTGAATCCTTAAAACAAGAGTTTTTGCTATTTGCTTCACCTAATGGGTTGGAATCCTGCAATCCATATTCGATGTTCACACGCATTTACACACATGTGAACACCCTAAACGAATGCCAAACCTTTTCATGCACTGTAAGGGTAATGGGATTTAAAAAAAAAAAAGCATTACCTCATTTACTTTGTAGTTTTTTTTATGACTTTTTCTCAATAACAATCCAAGCTTTTGACATCACAGACCCAGTGATTCCCAAGGTGTTACCCCAGTCTGTAGTTGCCCCTGACATCAAAGTCAGCTTGGTTTCCTAGTTACGCACCAGTCTGTTGAATGATTCTCGCTCTGTATCTCATTTCTTTCACTTCAGAGCTGGTGCCCTAACAGCCACTCACATTGGGACTGCAGTGGTTCTTCTGAACAAAACCCCCTTTGTTTTCCTCTCTCTCTCTCTCTCTCTCTCTCTCTCTCTCTCTCTCTCTCTCTCCATGTCTGCTGTCTTTGACTCTCTCTCTTTTAGATTAGAGATGGGAGATAGCTTTGCCTCCTTTTATTCTTACCTTCATTAGAGTGTGTGAAAAGTCAGGAGAGCAGACAGAGGCCAGGGTTCTGCAATGTTTTGTCAAAATATTTGATTCCCTGCTTTTGATATGCACCTTGCGTCGCAGGACACACAAAAGAAAATGGTATGATCAAGCCGGATCCTGCATTGATACAGTTATTGAATCTTATAAGGCATGAAGTGCACTGTCTGATACAGGTGTTTATGTAAGGCAGGGTAGAGGGGTAGGGTTCATTTGTAAGTGCATCTGTATGGAGCTGTATGTCTGGAGGGTGACCTATGTGCGGCCCCTCTTATCTTATCTCACCTCATCGCTACAGGTGCCTCAGGATGATTGGAGCGGTTTCTCTCCGCTTGGGAAGGATGACGAGATCCCGTGCCGGCGAATGCGCAGTGGCAGCTACATCAAGGCCATGGCAGAAGAAGACAGCGGAGACTCGGACTGCAGCCCCAAACCCTCACCCAAGGTCCAGGCACGACGAGCCAGCTACCTGAAGGCCACACAGCCGTCCCTCACAGAGATGACCACACTCAAGTAAGTGTGTTCGTTTTCAAGATCAATTATTCTGTTAAATATTTAAAAGATTTAAAAAAAAATCTCAATTTTCCAGACCCCAAGATGTCTTCAAATTGTTTTTTTGTGTTGTTGGTTAATTTGTCATCTACCTACTTAATAGACTTAGAATAGACTAGATGTATTTGTGTATTTGTGGTGTAACTGTGTGCCTGCCTGTAAATCACGTTTCAGTGTGTATCCAAAACATGCTTCTGAACATTATGTCCAAGTGTTCACTGTGGGAATACTGTGCAGTTTCAGTGAAGTAGATGGGAGAGATGAAGAGAATGAAAGGAAAAGAGAAAAGTCGACAAACAGATGGAGATATGTCTGCCTGGCAGCAGTCTGGCTTTTGTGCGAGTCCCTGAGTCAGTGGTCACAGCTTAATAACCTGCTCTGTGTTTACAACTCAGACACACACTTCTATCTTCAAAGCTGGCCTGTGCATCTCTACAATGGCACAAACGCATTGAACAGACTGAGCCTTAATTGAAAATACATGATGCCTGATGATGCACTGACGTCTCTTTAAAAATTAATACCATGTCGTCATGAAATGCAGTCAGGGTTGAGAGCACGCGAGGGATATTTTCTCTTTCTTTTTGAAAGATCTGAGGTTAAAAGCCGAGCTTTATCATTTAGAGGCATTATAATGGAGTTGTTTCTTGTTGCATATGCTATTCTCTGCTCAGCAGCATATTTTTGACAGCGTGAGTTCATGAAGTAATCAGCAATAATAGAGTCCATCAAGGAGATTTCTAAATGAGCAAAATCTTGAAACGCATCAAGCTGACAACAGTATCCACAATTAAGTCCACATAAGTTAACTTGAGCTTAAACAAGGAACTCAGTGATAACTTTTTCTGACTTCATATGTCTTTCTGAAGGAATAGCTTATTCAAATTTCAGAATCGGAAAAGGAAGAATGTAATGCATAATATATTAATTGGAAATTATTGTTTCATACAACTTGGGTTTTTCCTCTGTTAATATTACTACTACCACCTACCATTTAAATGAGTGATACCAACATTGTACTGAACAAGTTCATTGCTGACTGGGAATGGTGCAACATTGGCAAAAAAAAGAAAGTATATTGGGGAAAGAACAATGTGTAGTCAGACAATTATACAGATTGAGAAAAAAAAAACCCATCAATCTCATTTTACAGACCAACTTCCTGGTTTAACTTGCGGTAATCATGCATGCACACATTTGTTTGTGCGATGAAGGATTATTATCAAGATTTCAGGTGTGCTCACTTTTGCTTTTACTTCAAAATAAAGTCACAGAAATGATGGCTGAAACTAAAAAGACAAAAAGGTTGTAACAAAACCAAAAATATCTCCTTTTATCATAATGTCCTTTCACCATTTGTATTACTGGACACAACTGGTCTTCCTATAATATTAACTCAAATATCTTCCATCGTACTGCCTTGAAACACTGAAAGATTTGGGGACACAAGTGTTATGTTGCAGCATGGGGCTGTGACTGATTAGCTGTGTAATATACAGAGAAGAGAAGAACACCAGTGGGTGCTCAGTCATTGCTACTGGTTGCACAAACACAAGTACACACACACACACACACACAACCTTATGTAAGTGCAAGTGGCGCAGCTTGGGGCCCACTAATGACTTGAATTTGGCCCGGGGAATGCCATCATCATGTGATGGAACCCAGTGGAACAAACCAAGCTGCAGTGCTGCACGTTGGAGATAGAGAATGAGGAGGGAAGCAGCTGACATCTTGTTTTCACACTGTGCTTTTGGGAGCTGGCACAAGTCTGTGTTAAACTCTGCAATGATTCAATAATCAGCTTTGTTGTTCCATATGTTTCAGAGCCCATTCTGTGACCATTGTGTCCTTGACTAGTGAAGAATTGTTCCTGAGAAGTTGTAGGATTTGTTTACTCTCACCCAATGCTAACCCTCCTCCTTATTAAAACACACAGCGCACAGATAAAGCAGGCATTTAAATGGCTGGGATTATTCCTGGCAGACAAACGAGCTCAGGAGAAAATGACATCCTTTCTTGTCTCCCTCAGTCACTAACAATCGTCTTTCTTTTTGCCGCAAATTCATTTATTCCTGCCCTAGATTTTATCATGTTTATTTTTTTATTTTTTTTTAATGTCTCAGCGAGAATAGACATCGTGAATAATGGGTTGCAGTAATCACATCTTCGTCTTTCTGTCCTTCCATCCCTCCAATCCCAGTCATCACTCTGAAGGCTTTTATTCTCGCGGTGACTAAGAGGGGGGAGGGGGGGAGGAGAAGGTAAGAGGAAGTGGAGGGTAGGGAATTTGGACAGAGAAAACTTCTCAAATGAGGAAGCGGGAGGAACTGACTGACAAGAAAGACGAGGTCAAGCCAGCGAGGAGACACGGCGAAATGACGCAAAAGATGGGGAAGAAGTCAAACGAGAAAAAAAAAACAGATCCAGGATTACATGAACAGTCTGTAATGCAGTAGAAATCAACAGACGGCTTTAGCCAGCCCTGATCCCTGACTAGCAGAGAGGAACATGTGTTCATTAATGTCACTTGTTCCATAGAGGGACACCCTGGGACAGGCTGAACTCCCCCCCCCCCTTAGGTGGTACTGATTACAGGCTAGGTCTGCCATTCAAGTTGCCACAAAAGACGTCATTGGTTCTGCCGATAATCAGCCCCACTGGGAAATCAAGAGGAGATGTGACTGGAGATAATGGTGTGGGTAGATTCTTCCTTGACTGATTGATTCCTCTGTGCATCATGCACTGTCACAGACTACAGGAAGCATATATGTATGATTCAAACCAATCTCTGAGGTTTGAAACGTACAATTATATATATATCTTTCTGGGGTGCATATATGTTTCTGTGGTTGAATAATGTACCTTCTCATTCTCAATTCACCCGTAAGAGTATGGAGCCTCAGCAAAAAAATTGTGAAACGCTGGTATACACATCCATAAGTTTTGGTACGGACCACTTTGGTGGGAAACCTCAGATTAAAATGAACTCTGTTAATAAAATGAACTGGCACGATGAAGTAACCACTAAATGCTTTGATAGAGTAGTTTTCAGTAGATTCTGCTCAATATTAAAAAGTACGACATGGAGATGGATTTTAATATTAGTAACTGTTCCTCTAAAATCGTCCCCTTTTTATTCCCATATCAATCTGTCCGTCCATTTCTCTGGCTCTCTCCGCTGTGCTCTCCCCTCCATTCTTCCATCCAAGAATGAGTAATCTAGTTTGTTTCACCGTGGTAACCACACTCTATTTTAAGGAGGAAATACATAATTAAAGCAGACCTGACCTGGAGGCAGAGAGTCACAAGAGTTATGTTTGTATACGTGTCTGTGTGTGCATGAATATATATTTTTTTATATACTCACAAGTGAGCATAAGAGACCGAGATATTGGATCTCACTCCTCACAGTTGATTTGAGAATAGACTTTCTAATCTGATATGTAATCATTTCTCTCCGTGCACGTCTTGTTTTCTGGAAGTTGGTTTACTAGGCCACGATGTTCATCAAGAGGAAAGCGAGTCAGCTTTTTAGGTTTCATTTCCCTTGATTAATGAATTGTTTAGCAGGCATCCAACTGCTACATAAATTACACACACACTTTTTCACATGTACACACACACACACAGACACATAGGCGTGATGCATGCTGAGCGATCAGATTGGAGGCAGGTGAGAGCTAATGAGACACCTATTCATCTTCCTTGGAGATGGGGATGTGTTTGTGCATGTGTGTGTATGTTCGTGTTGATTCTGGGTCTGTTGTATCGGATTTCATGTGAAAGTCATTAGATTAAGTATACCTCTCTCACACACACACACACACACACACAGTTCCGCCTCGCTGTTCTGACATATGTATGTGATTTGTTCTCACTGTTAAGTGTTTTAGAACTTGCTTACAAGGTGCTTCAAGGACAGACTACCTAAGCTACTGCCAGTGTTTCTCAATACTACTGTGCTTGTTGATTAGATAAGGGTGTCTCCTGAAGCAATTGTGGATTGATCCGTATCTTTGGGTTCATACACACTGCCAAGTACTTCACGAATACCTTCTCTCACTCTCTTTTTATCGCTTTATCTCTCTTGTTTCCTCGGCTCCTTTTCCGCCTCTATCTCGCTCTGTTTTTCACCTTTTCACCGGTCTCCTTTTTTTTTCTCCGTTTTGACTTTTTGTTCCTTTCTTGCCCCTCCCCTTTTCTCTCCTTTCCTCTCTCGTGGCAGGATTTCCACAGAGCACTCGCCCAAGCTGCAGATCCGGAGTCACAGCTACCTGCGGGCGGTGAGTGAGGTTTCCATCAATAGGAGTCTGGACAGCTTGGACCCGGCAGGGCTGCTGGCCTCGCCTAAATTCCGCTCGCGAAATGAGAGCTACATGAGAGCCATGAGCACCATCAGCCAGGTTAGTGGCACCCAGGGACCTGTGCCTCTCTGCCGTCAGCCCTTACACCCCCTGTACCTCCACGGCTATGTCCAATAAGGTCGTGCAGGGGTGGGGGGGGGAATCCCATCCCATCCCATCCCGAGCTGTCCTAAGGCCTGAATTAACAATCAGGTCACCATCCGGCAAAGTATGAACAGCACGAAAACCCCCAATCTCCCAATTAGTCTATACGTCTGTGTGCTGTTTTCTGGAGCTCAGATGATTACAGGCGTATTCAGATTGGCTAATTAAACAGGAGGGCATGCAGAACCCCCCCCCCCCCCCCATCAATCCCCTCCTTTACCCTAATATGCTCCTTCTGCCTCGGCATACTTTGTGATGCAAAATGACAGGCTAAAAATGTTCTCTTCAGTTTGGCATCTGCTATGTAAGAGATGGAAAAACAAGAATTTACATGCAGCCATACGAATTTTGTGAATAATTGAAATTAGGTCTGGTTCAAATGACGGTGGGCACTTGCCCTGATTTGACAGTTATTGAACATTTCGAAGAATTGCCCAGGAAACACTAAACAGTGGAGGTCTGTTATTGTCGTGCTGCGAAATAAGATGTTAGTCATTTTGGGTCTTGAGCCAGGCTTCAAACTTTACATTATTTGGAGTGACAGGGGAGCTTAGCTTACCTTTTTTGCCTGGGGTAACGGAGATATGTACTCGCCTCCAAAGCCCAGGGGCAACACTTTACCTCATCGGCTGAATGATGGACCCTTGAGACGTCCCTTCAAGTCTGGCATGGAGCAGGCCCAGGGGAGAGTGTCACACTGGACCTGGCATCTACAAAAATGCCACTGAATAAAAGAGGTGCTGGTAGGCTCTCTATCTCACTCACTCACTCTCATATTTGACATGTACGCACATAGAGTGTGAACTGACACACTAAACAGACGTGCCATCAGTTGAATCGAGGTCCACAAACCTTTCTGACTCCAAGCTCTACAGAATATACTCGTACTTGTCTGACTGTACACGCTCTTCACTGGCAAACACCCAAACTAATCTTTTAAGTCCCTAGCAGCATCCCATTCCTATGCGTTGCTCTATGTTTTTGGACTAGCTGAACAAGGGACAACTTGAAGGAATGGAATGGAGCTTCATGTTATCTGCCCTCACACAACCCAATGTGTAACACATCACCCATCTCACAAGTCTGCAGCAAGAGCGTTCTAAGTTTTTTGTTTTGAAACTCAAACTGCACTCGTTGATGATGCAGGTGTATTTAGATTTCCTCGAGTCGCATCTCAACTCCCAGTAGTCCTAGCTTTGACACTTCCTAATTCTCACCTCTAATAACAACACTTGTAGTATTTCACTCTGTTGTACGGCCCTCATCCTAACGTGATTCCTCCTCCTCTGCACTCCCTGGACGCTCTTATTTTTATTTTTTATTTTTTTTAGAATATATTCCCTTTTTTCAGTGTGTATACCTTTCTATATATGGCTTAAAGCTTCACGAGGCAGTTCGGAGGTAAACGTTTGTGCTGTCTATTATGCTCAACCAAAGAAGACCAAATTGCACTGTTTATCTGAGAACGTTGTTCAATTCATATTCTGATTGCTTTTTATTAATGGATTTGAGTCTAAATAACTTTTGTCAGTAAGATGTTTCTTGGACTCTTGTTTAAAAGACCAATATCAAACAACATCATTTACTTTTGGCACATATGGTGAATCGGTATGCCTCAAATTATGCAAACACTGTCTTCTATTAGAGCACCCAATTTGTGATTTAAGTGTGTTTGTACATAAAACTCCTGCCTACTGAAGCTTTAATCAGAGCTTCTCTAATATATTGTCCCTTCTCCTTGCATAATGCTGGGGTGCGCCAGTGCATTTTTATTTCCCCTGTGCTTGGACGTGTACACTCCTTGTGCGTTTTTTTTTCCGTCTGGGTTTTTGCGTGCACGTACTGTATGTCTGCGTGTGTCCCCCCTTCCGCAGGTGAGCGAGGTGGAGGTGAACGGGCAGATCGAGGCAGTGTGTGAGTCAGTGTTCAGTGAAATGGAGTCGCAGGCCGTGGATGCCCTGGACCTGCCCATGCCTGGCTGCTTCCGCATGCGAAGCCACAGCTACGTGCGTGCCATAGAGAAAGGCTGCTCGCAGGAAGAGGAGGGAGGCGTCACGGTGGCCATCAGGAGGACCAACTCGCCCCCGCGCACCACCACCACCGTCAGAACCATCCAGAGCAGCACAGGTCGGTGGGAACATGAACTCAACACACATATACTCATGTTCTCATGAACATGTGTGAACATACATAACCCATAGCGCATTATAAATTGATACGTGTGCATAGAAAGTATTTATTATAGATGTGTCAAGGGCAACAAAAACAAATGAAATAGTGCTGCAGTTAGCCCAGAGAGATTTATCCTTGTATAAAGATTGCATTTTGGATTGAGAGCCATCAAATCAAATTATTTTATTTCTAATTCTCTTCTGTGGAAAAGCAGTCTTGGACAGAGTATATTTCATAAAGGGAAGAGTTGCCTTGGTTTGCTGACCAGGGAATAGTTTCACTTTGCAAATGCAGACCTAAACCCTCTGCATTATTATCCATCTGACCCAGTTTTCTTCTCAGACACAATATGATGAATGCAGAACTATTTTTCCCACGTAAGAGCTTATTCGAGCTGTAAAGCTCACTGGCTGCTGGATCTTATTTTAGCCCTCTTGTAGCCTCATGGTCTGGAGCGCTTGGCTTTCCAGCATTACTGCATGCAGTATTGATGCTGAGTGGTGCTGGCACCAAGCACTGGGTGCTTCTATGTTTCCCACTGCAAATCCAAACGTCATTCCCTTACATTGTGCATGTTGAGTCACCTGACGCACACTGGATTCTCCTCCATTCCTTTTTAAATATGCCAATTAAGCAAATCAAACACATTTACTGCAAAATTGAAGAATTGCAAAACTAGTTCAAACAATTCAAGGGGCCTAAAATTGATTCTGAGCAAACATTTATTTAATGCTGTTTTATGACTTGCTGCAGCTGACTTCCTCCAAGACTATCATTTATTTTTCTAGTGAAAGAAATTAGTCAAAATTTGAAGTTGCGTCCCACTATTTTTTTTTTATCAATTCACATCTATTGACAATTCAGGGTAACAACACAATTAAGGGCAATAAAAAAGATTCAGTTGATTGTTCTATAGTGTGGTGGTAGCTATTGATCTGTAAAAGGAGAGTGATAAGATCAAGAGAAGGACATTGGGAGCTCCCTCCCCTGAGGAAGGAAGAGATAATGAAGACCATCTATCAGCTGAGGTGTTGTAGGGACTAAACTCTGTTTTTCAAGCCAGACAGCTGCTCTGTAGTGCTACATACACCGCTGCTACTTATGATAAAGGAAGCCCCTCTTTCTTCTACTCTCAGCTGTCTGGTGTCCCTCCCACTCTTTGTAGATGGAACTGTCTTGATCTATAATCATTTGCTGATAATGTAAAGATAACGCCTTGAAGCGGTGTCTGAGTGTGTGCGTGTGTGTGCATGTGTGTGTGTGTTATGTAGCGCACACGTCAGCCTTACAGCTGTTGCCAATTTAATGAACATTCATTTTTGGCACCTGGACTTGTCACATGATGAATGGACGTTGTGGAAATACAGACAAGAGATATTAGTGCTGTGTGGTCACTGATGATCCGACATCATGCTGCTGCGTCCAATTGGGAGCGATCCTCGGTGTGGCTTGCATGGCTTGCTGTGATTCGCTGTCAACTTCTTGTGACCGTTGAACTTCATTCGCTGCCGACCTTTTTCTGTCCCGGAATCAGCTGCAACTAATATTTAAACAAGTGCGACAGGGAGAGCGGGTTCGAGTGATATATTATGAGGCCGTGTGGAGAGCAGTTCACCGCGGTTGGTGGTGAAGGTAGGGGATTGCCTCAGATTACTGTCATAGTTGTACTACTGCACAATTCATCACCTCCTTAGATCTTTACCACTGAGTCGTCAGTCACTGTAATTAATTAGCTACTTCTCCATTTTCTCCTCCTGGGGAAAGGCTGTGATTGAAGAGGAGAGGAAGAGAGGGAGATTGGAAGGAGAGAAGGAAAACATCTCAGACTGACTTCATTTTGCCTTTCTCACACTTCTTAACACGTGCACTACCGCCACGTTCATGTCACGTGGGAGTTGGCGTAATTTCCATTTTCTGACATTTACACACTGTTGCAGTGTGTGAAATACTGGGATCGCAGGCGGTCTCGGACCCTTTAATTAACACCACCAAACAAAATCAGATTTTTTTTTGGGCAGGATTCAAAGATTTGGATAATTGTTTTTTATATCTGTAATGTCAAGTGTTTTGCACATTGAAATGTTGAGGAGCAGCACAGAACATGGGACTGACGGGGAACAGGCAGCTAATGTGTGACTAGCTCATGCCGCAACTGCTAGTATGGACATAAAGTGATGTCGCCCTCACAAATGAACGCAAACCACAAATTTAGGCTAATTAATATGGTCCTTTTCTTCTTCTGCATATTTGAAGCCTCATTTACGTCCAATGTGATTTATTCATGGTATACAGACATGACACCAGTATAAAAAATAGAGCCTCTTGTGTAAGGGGGAAGTATACCTATTTCATATTGAATAAACTATTCCAGTATATTGTGCACATTGTCACACAAACAAGTATTACTGAGATCTTCCTGAAGGTTCTTATGTATCCGACTCGGCACTAAATATTGCAGAAGTGTCGGAAAAAGCAAACAAACTTTGATCCTGTCAGCCAGACAAAATCCTTCAAGGTAATAACATTCTAATTTAATGTATATATTGAGCATGCACACTATGTTTTAACCCTCACATGACCAATTCTGCAATCGTACGACCGTCGCTCATCATTAACTCTGTGAGCAACTGATGTTATTCATCGCGTTCAAATTACACTCAATATTAATAGCCATTAATAGTGTTTTGATAGCAAATAATAAGTTATTATTTCTTCTGATTTACATTTAAGAATGGTAGTTTCTCTTTCTATTTTGTTAGTGTTTATAAATGTCAATATAATTCTGTTTTAGGACAGCTTTAATGTGCAGGAATAGTCAAAAGAACTGATGGGCAGCATGGACACAACCAGCTCTTTTCTATGGTTTAATAGTATGCATTATATAATCCCCCATATTCATTACAGACATTTGCAACATTCTCTTTCTTTGCTCTCGCATATATAAACTACAGATAACTGATGGTACGGTGACTTCCTGCCAACAGCTTTTTTTTTCTTCTTGTTGTTCCACAATGCAGGAAACTCATATACACACACATGCATTCATACATTTCACAGGGAATCTTCTGGGAGCCCAAAGTGAGAAGTGAAGACGTTGTTGTGGTGAATATTGCATGACGTTTCTGAAGGATGGTTCAGGCAGCAGTTCCAGAAAAGCAGCCTGCGCTTATGGCTCCCGCTCCCACTAGTCCCTGCGGCAAACCACCAAGATATCACACGCATGCACATACACACACACAGGTGAGAGACCTATCAGCTTCCACTCATGCTCCTCTCCAGTTTGCCCACTGCGCTGCTCCAGCCCATTATTATTGATGATCGTTTTAATCCTGAGGAAGGAGACCGAAGTAAGGGGCTATCCTTTGATCTCTTCTCTTTGAACGTCAAGTGGCTGTGGCTGCTATTGCCGGCTCCTGTGCACACTCAAGCTGGCACATGCGCACACACACACACACACACACACTAACCCGGGCACACACACATACTACTACTGCATCGACACGTTGGACTCGACATCAGCTCTTTTGGATCAGTTTAACAAAATATGGAGCAGATCCTCTTTTAAAGCTTGGGAAAATCCATAGCAATCGGTTAATGTGAGGATTTGAATGCCTCTAAGCCCTGGCCCCTCCACCCTGCGTCGTCTCCGCTTATCATATTCATCACCCTTTTCACTCTGCTTTGTCTTTCCCTTCCTTTTGCTTCGCGCACAACAGATCCCCGGCCTTTTCACAACAACAGTGAGATGTGTGGGTAAATCAACCTGTTGAATTGACCTTCAATTAGAAAGAGCATATACACAGATCTTAAGTTTGGGAAATGTGCCATAGTTTCTGTTTCTCTTTCCTCTCACCCTCAGTTTCTCTGGCTCACTGACCAGCTGTCAATTATCCAGCCTCATTTTCACAGCATCTATTTTTCAGAGGTGCTGGAAAGAGTGGCTTTCCTCCCCTCTAGCTCCTGTAATAGGCTACAGGACAATGTTTAATTTAATGGCTGTGAATTTCCTATGGCTCCAAACAGGCGTTGCGCTCAATAAAGCATTCCTTAAGTAAGCATCTGAGGCATGCTTGTGGCTCATGTTGCTGATGGTCTTGTCAAACACTCAGCGGAATACCACCTCTTCGTTTAGTTTCCTGACGCAGCTCTGGGCACACATTTCTATTTGTTGTGTAGCTGGAGCTCATGAATAAAGATCAGAAAAGCGTTCACACTTTGTGCTTTGTCCAATATTTGTATTGATTTTTATATTTGTTTTTATGATTCCAGCTTCGATTTCAGACATATTGCGTGGAAAAAAAAAAAAAAAAAACTCAATATGCTCTTTTCAGTCTGGAACAGTAACCTTATCAAATTTACTGCAATGTTTGGAAGCATTACTGTACCGAGATCACCTGTGTATCCCCAGCTCTATCTACAGTACAGTACTACAGGCTAAAATAAAGCCTTGTACAACACTGCCCCCAGGGGCTCAGTGTAACACAGCACAGCACTTCTGCCCTTTTATTCCTACAGTAACTGTGAGTGGGTGGATGTAAAAACTATCAGACAGCTTGACCCAATTAACAACAATCGCTGCCATCGTTGGCACTTTTCCAAGAGCTCTGTTCTGAGAGAGCTTGTGAGAATAAATATCTTCGGATTTCCCAGTGTGCTAAATTTAAGTGGCAGAGATACCGGCTACTGAAGTCTGGTGGAATTAAGATCAGGTCCAGCGTTCGTCCAGATCTCCCCTCACACCTTCACCAGCCCACGCAAATTTCCAAGAGCAAGGCTAAAATTTGTTTTTCATATGTCAGGATGACTCATATGTTACTAAAGCAAAGAAAATTGGTGCTCAAGGGGTTCCCTATGTGTTTCGAGAAGGTGCCCTGCTGCTGCAGTCAGTTACTGTAGATGTGGCCACCTCGTTGCCTGGTGGGTCTGTTAGGCTGAGTGAGGAGTTCAGAGCAAGGTCAGAAAGTAAAACAATAACGCCTGTAATCAAGTTATTATTGCATCAGCAATCATTTTTGCAATGACGAGGGGAAACTCTGCACTAAATCCTTGCCCCTTGGGTATGAAAATGCACAACTACACCACACTTTACTAAACCACAAGGTGGCAGTCATTAGACTCTGAGTTTATGAGCGCTATGAAAGCTTATGCTCACTGAGTGAGTTCCAGAAATACTTTAACTTGATATTGATTTTTAGTGCAGCATCACCCCAAGTACAAAGGCGCACACAAAATATGGATTAAGGCACAAAAACTGAAAAGTTGGTAAATTTTCATTGGCAGTAGGCCTACTACTGACTATATATCAGACATTAAGATCAGTAGATTTATTAAGCAGGGTTACAGCTACCATGTGGGGTACTGAGGTCATGTCTTTTGTAATATTTCTAAATATAAAATTAATTAATAAAAAACAAAAATGTAGTATTCACCACCAGAATTGCATACCTCTCAGTACAGAAAAAAATATATATAAGAATAAATATAATTTAAATTGATTAATAATATGCCATTCATATTCATCTTCTTCTTTTTTTAAAAACACTTATACAATTTTTTTGTGGCTAATGAAAATTTGGTGATGGGGTTCTGCTCAGTGAATTTGGACTCATGACCCGAGTAATCCTCGCTATGAAGAGAAATTATATATTATTGTTCTTTCTCATGGACTAAAAGCATCTCTATGGTGTTTTTTCAAGTGTTTTTTTTTTTAGTTCAGTTGTTGTTGAAAAACCACAAAGTTAATGCCTATTCAATTAATACATCATATATATTTATATATTTTAAACATACATTTTTTTTTTTAGAGATGCCCATTTAATAGGTTATTAAAAAAATCACTAGGAGCCTCTATTGGAATTCCAGGGTTGAATAAAGTGTGTTCAAAAACAGACGCTTAAAGAATTGAGAAGGGAAAGTTATAGAGGCATAGCAGTAAAGTTTAGTGGATGACTGTGACCGGGACTGTCCCACCCAGTGCTGAATGAGCTATACAGTGTTTGTGTGGGGCGGGGGGTGCGACCAAGGCACAAGCCACATCCTCACATAAGAGCCAATATCGTCAGAGTGAAGAAGGGAAAGAGGGAGAAAGGACCTGTCATCTCAGCCCGGCTCAGTGTTGCGGACTCGCAGCTTTCATGACGTTACTTCAGTGTTTGTGCAGCGCGCTGCTCGGCATGCGTGATTACTGGATTCGCCTTTGTGAGTAAAAGCCGCTGCTGTGTTTCTCTGTTGTTTGAGGCATGATGGCCGATGGCGAGCTGCGTCAAGAGAGTCAGGAGCGGGAATTTATGCTATGTAGCCTTCAAAATAAAGGCAACGTTATACAGGGGAAACAACCATAAACGATGCAAAACACGCTGTCATTGTGTCATTCAGATAAGGACACTTCTAGGCTCACAACAATGGAAGTTAACTACCCGACGTCACGTCAGTAATAGGCTATACCGGTGAAATATGAAGCGCGTCACGGACCTTTACTTTGAAAGTACTCACCGGAAGCGGTGTTTTTATTGTGAGGCGCTTGACATTGAAACTGTCAGCGCCCTTCCCATGCTTTCTGCTTAATCATGCTTATCATGCAAATGGGCGAAGTTGTTCGTATTAAATAAGAATAACAATAGGAACACGCCAATGACAGGACTGCACATTATAAATAAGGCCATGTGAATTACAAAAAAAAAAATTCTTAGTAGTTGTAAAATGACAATTAATACAATTTAAATTACAAATTACATGAAGATAAAAAAAAAACACTGCTGTTTTCTGTTTTTGTTGACACTGCTAATAAACTTCCAGCTATCTACCAGGCCGTCTGCAACTGGTTTTTCCCTGCAAACGGGACACCGTGTGAGCATACTGCATTAACCTACATGCTGTTTGCTTTCCCCTCCGCTCATGGTACCCGGAAAGTGTTGACCACCTTCCAGCGGCCGGGCTATTTCGGTATCATATCTCTGATGGGAGGACGACAGGTGTGGCCTGCATCACACAGAGCAATGCCTGGCACAGCATCCCAATACGCCTCTGCAGGGTCTAGTTATTTAGGTCACACTCTGTGGACCCCCTTGGAATTTGGAGCTCATTGGGGTTCATCTCAGACTTCTGTGTTAAAGTGAGTATCCAGAGGGCAGGGGAGGCAGATGCTGAGCCCCACAGGCCTTATAGGAAAAGTGATCACTGGTGCCTGCTCGGGTAGATGAAGGGCCCCTAACATCCTACTGTGTGACAGACGAGCGGTCTGTGGCCCCATGTCTCCAACCGGCCATCTGTGTTTCAGTGAGTCATGCACACACGCCATTCTTGCCACTGATGCCAGCTATGCCGCCTGCCTGCTCACCTACCAGCTTTCTATTTTCGGACGAGGCTCCAAGACCCTATCGAGCGAAACATGCCATGGACACGCACATACTGGACACGCATGTTTCCGGTTATCTAAGTAGGCCATAGTCGCATGAGATTATGTAAGTATTGTGTAAATGACAGCGTTAGGGGAGGCTCAGCTGTTGACACATTCGTCCAGGAAGTTTCTTAGTCACACTTAGTTATCAAGCTTTAAATAAACACTGCAAGTTAAGATGATGTTAATCTGTTACTGTAACACTCTCAACCAATAAGTACATTTTATAACGGCTGATTTCGTATTCTGTTTTGTGCTCCTACTTCACAGCCGTTGTCTCTGCTGAATCCCATTACTTTATTTGCTGTACGTACTTCACCCTGAGGGATCATTAGTTTCTCTCAGTTTCATTCACAAATATTTCCAACCCAAAAGCTCAAAAATCATCCTGGAAAATGTTTTCTCCCGGGCACAGTTGCACAACCATGTTTGAAAGAGCTGGCGTTTTAAACGTATTGGCATTTAAACTGAAAATGCTGTAAATGGTTTTAAGAATGACTTTTCCCAGCAGGCAAGGTCACTTTAAAGGGAATCATTACTTGATTAAGTATTTTAATAAAAAAAAAAAAATGTTTAGTGACATTTTACCTTCTGGCTTAACTCTCTTATGTTCAAGTTTATAGGAATAGTAATAGAAATATGTTTATTTGCTTTCTTACCGGGACTTAGATGAGAAAATTGATTCCACGCTCACATCTGATAGTTATATATATGAAGCTGCAGCCAAGAGACGGTTATTTTAGCAAAAACACTGGAAACTGGTTAAAACAGCTGGCATGACTCTGTCCAAAGGTTAATAAAAATCTTCCAACCAGCACATCTGAAACTCACTAACTAACAATTAAGTTGTTCATCTAAACAATTACCTTTTTATAATGTTAAATCGACTTAATATGCCAATATAACCATGTAACATTTTACTTTATGTTGCCTGATTGCAGACCCTATAAAATACTGCGTTAAGACTATTCATTGCTATTATTTAGTTCTATCTTAATGTACTGACCCACCCAACTATTTTATCACATGTGTAACAGTCAGTAATATGCAACTGTTCAGGCAGCTGTTTCTTTTCTCTAAGTATTACCGGTAATCAAGTTATTATGTTTGTGCTCTTCTATTGCGGAAGCTATTAAATATGTATGAAATACAGTAGGTCTTAATGTACATATAATGTATGTATAGGTCGCAACTGCTGGATCGTTTAAGATAGAAGCTTTATGCTGAGATATTATTGTAGTTTGAGTTTGATGCAATGGACAGCACTTTGTAAAGTATATCAAGTTATCACAAGTTTGTTGTACGTCTATGTGACTATAGGGACAAAAAAAATAGTCCGTCACAGCTTGCAATACTCCCATTCATTTCAGTGAGGCTTTATTGGAGTATGTCAATATTGCCGGAGCACACTCTCGTGGGTTCCCCCACACACACACACTTTCTCTCTCTCGATCATGTACTGTAAATTATCCCGGTCATATTTCCCCAGCTGCCATCACTTTCAACAGGTGCTAAGACTTCACCTGCCCCCTTTTTGTCTTTCAACATGTCTTTTGAGAAGCAATTATCATGTCCAAGCTAAGCTTATGAAGTACTTGCCAAGAGAAAAGGCCGACACTTTTACTTCTGTCGTCCACCTTTACAGTAACTCTGGATAGAGATGTGATGACAGGCAACTCGTAAACACAGTCTGCCTGGCTCAGGGGTAAACAGGCCGAAGTGTCGTTGGATCGGATGTCTTTCACTAAAGGTCCCTGCATATCTAATGTTTCTTCGCACTCACTTACTTTTCCTTTACTCACTTCTAGTCTTTCAACTTCCCTCTTTCATCAGCCTCTTAATTCCTCTGTGCTTTGGGCAAAGTTAATTCCAGATTTTCTAGTAATCCACGTACAGGGCAGAACAGAGACGAAGAAGAAAGAGGTCAGGTGAAAATATGGTCGTTAATTAAACTGTTAACTACTAAGCTAGCACTACGGAGCCTCAGCGCTTACTCATCCTGTCCTTCCTTACATTGTTGTCTCCTGTCATGTGCATTGCATGTTTTTAACCTAAGTTGAACATCTTGATGCATGCTCTCTGCGTGAACAAAAAAACCCAGTTATTCAATAACGTCAATAAAGTATTTGTAAGAAACAAAGACAAGTGCAAAAATGAAAATACTTTACAGGTCGAGTAGCTTTCATATGATGCCAGCTAAACTGCTATCATAGTTAAATATGAATATGAGACTTCTCATTTCCCCTTACAAAAGAGACACCACTTTAACCGTCAAAAATAAGACATTTTAGAGTAATATATTTACAAAACCAAAAAAGAAAACATAAATTCTACATTATATATATACTGCTTAATACTTTAAAATAACGTGTGCACATTTCAAATAGGCTAACCGGAAAAAACATGCTGAAAGTTTATCCTAATGAATGGCTTTCTTCCTCATTTCCTGAGATTTTTCCAATAACAGGCTAACTAAAATGTTTTGTATCAGAATAACTCGTAATCAATATTTAAAAAATCAGTTTCCTGTTTTTAGAATATACTGAAATATTGTATGGTTGCTATTTTTATTTTTTTAACTCACTCTATATCACAGAGATGGCTGTTTAGTTTCAACATTTAGTGGTAAAATTGCATTCCTGAGGGCAAAACAAATGACCAAAGTAGAAGAGCCAATAGCATAAACCTGCCTTTTTCATGAAATACCATCACCACTTCATCTCAAAAGAAATTCCCTCCATTAAATGTAATTTAAGTGTGAAGTGGACATGTAGGATATTGGATAAGTAGCAGAAAATGTAACAGATTAAACAAGGATTTCTAAGCATTTTGTAATTCGTGTTTTTCAATAATATTTCCTTTTTGATTCAGCAGTAATTTCATTTTAATTGTTTTTTCTGTTTTTCAATTTTGGTTCATCGCCACTAGATGGAGCTTCATCCCCAGTTTTAGAATACATGCAACTTTCCTTCTGATGTCTCCACAGCAGTGGAGCTCCATATATGGGACAACCCACAGGTTTCATCTTGTAGTCTTGCTGTCGGACATTATTTTAGACACACTGTGTGTCTCATCAACAGTTCTAGTGTGTGTTTGTGTGCGTCCAAAAGACCAAGCTAGGAAAACAGAGAGGAAATGAGTCTGTGTGTGATGTACTGTTGCTGAGAATCATGACTGACATCCATGCTTTGCTTTATGCATGTGCCTGAGAGACATGGAGATCAAACGATGCTCACTGAAGAGGAATGCTCCTTTGAGCTCCATCAATCCTTCCTGCCATGTTTGTTCCTCAGTCACACACACAGATAGTTCTCCATGCTCTGACATTAATTACAGGGACAGATAAAGCCCTGCCTTAGCAACATATTCCATTACTTGTGAAATACACCTGTGTGTCAGTGGATCAAAGCTGCCATCGTCTAAGGTGGAATTATTATTCAAAGAAGGGATAAATTAAACAGCACTCCGGTGTCATCTGTCTCTCCAATTCTCTCTCTTTCTCTCTCGTACACACACACACACCTGCATAATGCTGTCATCCCACATGCTTTGATGGTGCAAGTAGGTGTGTTTGACAGGAAACGAAGGCTGGGTCGAGGCATGTGGTGACAAACCAGCACACGCGCTGCAAACGTGTGGAGTAAAAAGGAGAAAGACACCAGTTGTAGTTGGCAGCCGTGCCTCGATGGAGCTTCGGAGCATGCGGGTGTGTGTGAACGCCGGTGACTGTACGGTGTCGAAGTGTCTGTGTGTGGCTTCTTCATTTGCAGCTGCGATCAAGCGTGAACTGTGAGCCTCGATGTGGGTAAACTGTGATTTGGCTATCTCTCTTCCTGGAGGAGATAAATCCTAATCATGCTGGTGTGTCAGCCACTCAGTAATTACTTCATCCTGTCACGACTGTCTGAGAATGCAAACCAGTGGGAACTTGCACTGTCGCTCTTTCATTGACACAAGGCAAAAACACTCGGCATCTCCTTTATACGGCTCAATGTCAGTTTAAGGGTGTTAGTCGTCAGATTAACAGATTCAAAGGGATTGAATTCAGTTGAAAAGTTTTTACATTTGTGGATTCACTACCTGTTATTCCATCTTGTACATTTGCCGTTTAATATGTAATTTAAGGTTCAATCCTTCTGCTGGATTTAATAATCTAATTCTAGTGTGTGGATGTCACATTTAATTTGAAGTAAATCATGTTCTTGTGATCCAGATGTAAGCAAGGGGGGGGGGGTGGAATCTTTGACTTGCAATATGAAATCCCTCACTAGATGTCATCATAGCCTCAGATGCTTTGAAGCTGTTGCCTTTTCAATTTGTGTAATCTGGAGAAGTGGCCCAAAAAATGCTTTACATGACGCTCTGATGCAATCTTATCGTGACTAACCCATGCAGTTGAATTGCACCTGTAGGCACTTGGTAAATATTTGTGCAGAAATTGCCGTATCATGGTATCAATCATGTGCAATTTATAATGCATTTCCACGACTTGAATAAACAGTGATTTCCTGCCTGGACATGCTCTTAAGCAGAATATAAATCAATAGGATTAAATTGCAGGATTTAAAGCTTTTGTTTCGTGGCTGTTAGGTGTTCATGTTTGTTTACGACTTAATTGGTCCCAGGTTGTTATGGCCTGGAATGCTTTGATTATAGCCATTTAGGGAGAAAGAGTGGCGTTTGGATATCTTTTGACACAGGAAGAGGATGTCATTCATTCCTCTCCTCCTGCTCTCAGTTTGAGAAAAGGCAGAAGAGAGAGGGAGAAACGAGAGAGGGGCACAGGGAGGAGCTGACAGGACTACAGCAAACACAAAGAATGGCTGCGGCATTGGACCCCTGCTGTCCCCTACTCTGCAGAAAGAACACACGCACACACTAGCTTCCTGCTAAATAGAAATAATCTATAGTTTTACTTTGAGGATTACTTTCCCGAAAGTCAAAATGTAAACAGCACATATGGCGTGTCTGGTCAGGTGGACAGGGGCTGCTCTGTCAGGTAGGGGCCATCCCTCCCACTCTTCCCTTTTTGCTCTTCCTGTCTGTGTTTTGGCATCAGAAGAAGCAAAGGAAAAGCAAAGCCCCAAAAGGATTTCCTCAGTGTTTACTGTGGGTGATCCTCATGGCTCCTGCCTGCTAAGGCTGGGCAAGGCAGGGCCCGCAAACTCAAAGGGAGTGAAACATGCTTTTTGCTCTGTTCTCCTGACATAATGTTGAAAATTTTTCTACTTTACTTGACAGCTAAATTGCGTGGTTCATGTTGCTTTCACTGCTCCGGAGAGGGGGGGGGGGAGTATGTTGGAGTAAGTCTGAGGAATGGTGCATGGCTGTAAGTGGGTGGTTTGGGCTGTGCAGTGTGGGAGGCCAGGATCCAGTGCAAATTAAAGACTTCTCTGTGAAAGTCCCAGACTCGGCTACAGTAATGTGTGTGTGCGTGTGTGTGTGTGTCTGAGTGACTGAGCCTGTGTGTAAGCGGCCGGCAGGGAAGAGACCCGGCCCTCCCTCTTTTTATTTTTTTAACCAGTCATTAAAACTAAGCCACAACTCAGCCCCAAAACACACTGAGAGACAGCGAGAGGGAGAGAAAGAATGCATCTCCTCTTTCTCCACCCTTTCTTTGAGCTTTGCTGCTTCACTAACCAAGTAAAACGGGGAGGAAAGGGAAGGGGAGGGGGGGGGGGCTGTGTTCAAGGGGAACTGATTCCACTCAGAGAGTTTTAAGACGCACACTCAGACCCCTCCCCCGTGTAAAAAGTAGCAGGAGGGTTTTTTTTTTTCTATCCAGGAGGGGAGAGAGAGAGAAAGAGATGAATGGGCAAAGGAATGCAGAAGACAAACGAGTGCTCTCGGCAGGAGAGTGGGAATGTTGGAGGGACTATTGTTCCTCCCCCACGAGATTCTGCAGGGAGTGGATGTAAACATGTAGGAAGAGAGGGAAGAGGGGTGTGAGAACTCGCACCTGAGAGACAGATAGCTGTAGCATCTCCTCTGATATTTACCCTGATACACGGCGTCTCTGTTGCTCGCTACTTTGGACACACAGAGATGCAGCCAGTGCCTATAGCTGCCATCTCGTCTTTCCCTCCACCCCCCTGCACCCCTTCAACAGGATGTATAGGGTCAGAGGGTCAGGACTGGAAACCACAAAAGACAGTATGCGTCAGTGTAGCCTGGTTCTTGTTCCAAATCCCCCCAATAGCCCCTCTTGTACCTCCTACCTTTTCTCTCTCCCCCTCTTTTTTCTCTCATTTTCCTCTTTCTCTCTCTTAGCTTTCCATCTCCCTCTCTCCATCCGCTCCCCCGCCTGCCCCTTTCCTCCTCTCATATAGGAGACGCAGAAGGCCTTACATTTGGTTTTGGGCCCAGATGGCTTTAGCATGCCTCTGGCGGTGGATTAAGCCCACCAGTGTCTCCTTTCCCCTCCATGTGCAAGTGGTCAGGACAAAGAACGTCAAACAGGGGGAAAGGAGGAAGGAATGCGAGGGCGAAAAAAAAACAGGACTGTGAAACAACACCCGACGCTGATGTTTCACGGCATTCCTGGGCGAGTAAACTCCAAGGCTTGTAAAAACCGTCAGCTAGCTTTCCTGTTGCTCTTTGTGCCCTGTCATTTTATGAATCAAGTTATGACTTTTCCTGGAGTTACTCCCCAGAGTGCCTGTTGCATGCAAACCATGGCAAGAAGAAGTGAACTTTTGACCACATTCTGCTGCATTTATATGTAAATAGCAGCTGCACCAAGCAGTGATCCGTCATGTAATGACATGACATCGGCATTGTGATTCAGCCCTCTCACTTAAGGTGGATTCCTGTGTGTTAGCCCCTTGTCTTTGTGTCTGTCTGCCTCTGAGTTTGCTATTCTGTACCAGAGTCCATTGCTTGCGGTTAGGTTTTCCTGTACTCGGCTGTAACTCCACAGACCTTCAGTTCTTGAGCGAAGTCTGTCAATCTTTATCGGAGAGCTCTGTTTAGCACTTGGAGACGGTGTGGTGGCAACATTGCATAGTGTTGTTGTGGGTATTTTTAGTGTAACAGACACTGGACTAAGTGGGCTGTATTATCCACTTAGCAACACAAAATGCCACCGTTAAAGCTCTGTCCTCTCTTCTTCTTTCACTCTATCTTTATCTCTGTGTGCTCGACTTTAACAAGCTCCATATTCTGAGATTTATGCAGACCTAGTCACTGCTCAATCACAAAGCCAGTTAAATTTAATTACCAACTGATCTCCCCCCCCGACCACATGATTCTGCTTTTAGGTATGCTTATTACAGTTGCCCATGCTGTCATTGCCGGCACATGCAATGTGTCACTCCGCACAGCGAGCCAGTCTACTCTTAAAGTCTCAGTCAGTCGGTGAGCAATGCTGTGGGAAATGAGTGCAGTGAAAGCATGCGTGAGATGTGAGATGTGAGGGCGTGTTAGCTTTAGCGCTGGGGCTAATGCTCAGGTTTATGCCCCACGAAGCAGCTGGAATGTACAGGAACTGAAGGAAACAGCCCGGCAAACTTATCCTCTCTCCCATCCCCTTTTCTCACTTCTCTTTCTATTATTCTTTCTTTATCTCTCTCCCTCTCCTCTTACATTGAGTGACTATGCTCTCTCTTTCAACCCCCTGCAGGCAGGTCTTTTGGGCAGAAACAAAAGACTGATGTGTCAGGGTGAAGCCCTTGCCAAGAAGCAATGGAGAACAATGGAAATGGCCTGGAGCCGTCACAGGGCAGGTCTAATGAGAAAACTGCCATCGTGTAAGAAAGGTCTCTGTGAGATTAGCTCACGTGCTCAGTACTGTACGGGGGGGAACTTTGGGATTACATAATTATACCAAATCATGGATGATTATACCCGACAAATGTTATCCAGCTGCTATTTACAGTGTTGATATTGACGATAAGAGTAAATGTTAGTTATTTTGAGATTTTAGAGGGCTATAAAATGATCAGTTACACATTTCAAGAGTAATGTCACTTCCCCCCAGGTAAACTTCAAAACACTACCACTTTTGGGCAGTATGGATCGTGAATAAATGCGATCACCAGAAAACGTTATAGACTGTTGTGAAAGTTGTGCCTCGATTTTTATTTCCCCAGCCCATTGGTTTTTAACTCTCAGCATGTCTCTCCCTGCCTGTCACTGATTGACAGGGCGAGGAGAGCGTCAGGCCATAAAAGTGGAATGCAGGTAACCAGGCTATTTGAAGTTGAAGCTTACGAAAGTGGGTTAAGTGAAGTGAATCTATTGCCTAACAGCGAGCAGCTGCCTGACAGATTTAGCGGTGGCTGACAGTTGTAAACACACTCTTATCTGGTGATTCAGGAGACGTAAGCCTGCCAGAGCAGTTACCCACTGTTGACACGGGTTTCTGTCAAAAGGAGCACACAGAGCATAAGGCTTTGTTGATAGCACTGTTGGTCTGAGGACACTGGAGGCATATTCAACAAATGTTCCGCGCTGATATGCATACTCGAGAAGAGAAAAAAAACTATTTCAATGCTGCACTTACTGCAGGATGTGTACAACAGTGGGACTGTTTGCAGTGAGAACTCCCTCCCCGACGAGCACTCGCACATGCTAAATATACTTCTTTAAAAGGCGCTCGCAGACTGCAACCTTCCCCTCATACACACACAGGCGCACACAGTGAGCTATTGTGTCTGAGAGTTCAGGCATCTGGAGAGCAGCGACCTCTGACCTGTGGTGGCTGAGAAGCGGAGACTGACATGAGAGTCTCTGGGAGACGTTCAGGTGACTCAGAAGGCTGCCAGAGGACTTTTAAAGGACCATTGTATGCGGTGTGTGCATGGTTTGTTGTGTCTCTGCATTATAAGCTGATTAGCAGTGATAAGTGATGAGCAGCAAACTGGCTATCTGAGGTTATTTCAACACATCAAAACACTTTCAAACTCAAGGCTTTTTGTCAGCCTGTAATACTAACTCATGGGAGCCTACTGGAGGCCATGTTGACTCATTTAGAATGTGCCTCGTGTTGCTGCATTGTTGTTCACAACAGCAGTGTAACATCAACCTGTGTGAACCTTTCAGGTTATTGTCATCTCATGACACTGTCCCGGAAACCCAGTGTCAAGCTTTTTGACATCCAAGACAAACTGGTTGGTAGAGTTCAGTAGTCGGCTGCACAAAGCCCATGCTTCAGGGCTATAAGCGTTAGTGGATATTCATTTGCAAGACAATGGCGCCCAGTTGTTCTCTCTGTGCTGTTATCCTGGTGTTTATTTGATTTTTAATTTACGCTAGCTGCGGCCCATTATTCCTGCTGTGTTTTCTTGTTGGCTGGTCTTTAGGTGGGTGTCAGTGCAGCTGCAGTGTACCCTGTCAAGGTAAACAAATGGCCAACAGAAGCTGCCTCTGCTTGCTGCTGGTAAAACGCCAAAGCCTCCCGGCAAACTTCATGTTGCTATGTGTCGCCATGGTGACCCCATCACAAAGGACTCCAGCTGGTTCTCTATGCATGTGTGTGTTTGTGTATGACAGAGAGAGAGAGAGAGAGGGAGGCAGACGGACAAATGGACAGAGAGCGAGCAGACGGAGCCAGGCAGTAACTCTCTGAATTACCCTCGTCCCTCCTCCTCCTCAGTCTTGTTCAGCTCCTCTTCTCTGTTCATGATTCTCTGCCCTCTCCCCTCTGGCAGACCCTCATCCCAAACACAGTGCAGCTGGGCTCAGCTGTCAATGTTCCCCCATACTGACCGCCCCCTTTCCGGGCCTTTTGTATTTGTTTGGATGGTGGTGGATTTGCCCTTGGCCCCCGCGCGAGGGAGCCCGTTCCTGTTAGCTAGCCTCTTAAACCAAACCGTCTGCTCTTTGAAGTGGCCTGTTGCGTAGATATACAGATTGGAGATTACAAGGCAGCTGCCTGACTTCAATATGTCCAGTAACATGAACATGATGATCAAACAAAGGACACACCTATGCAGACACACACACACGGGACACAGTGATCAGCAGAGCCTAAAAGAGGTGGCTAGCAAGTCTGTTTTTGTTCAGGAGGCAGGAGAAATGAATGGAGACGTTGCTTTGTCTCAGGGGAGGGAAGAGGGCTTTCTTTGATATTATCAAGCCCAGAGGTGGGGGATTGCTCTGCCAAGAAGAACTGCTATTCACACCAACTTGTCGGCATGGGACTTTTGAAGTATTTGTCAAAAGAAGGATTTGGCAGAGAGCCACTAGAGTTTTGTCATTCACAAACTCTTCTCTTTGGGATGACAATGCTCGCAGCAGGCTGCACCTACCTCTGTGAGGGGAAGAGAGATGAAATTCCTCAATTCCATTTCCATTAAGTGAGGAAGTTGTGCTCGGTTCACAAGAGATTTTGAAAGATGTCTTTCTTTTTTTGTGATCAAAGCTTCACTAACCTGATATTATGGAGTGACAGGAAACCCTTTTCTGTGTGCTCCAGAGTGTTTATCTGTGGTTGGTGAAGAGAGTTTTCCACATTTCTTCTTAAGGGTCTGATGGAATCCTGCATCACATTCCTACTTCACTCTGTCCTTGACTGTCTGTGTGCGTGGGAGGTCCAGGGCAGTGTAGCTGTCTAATGCGTTCATGGTTGCAAGAGGATCAAACCATTTTCTTATCATACTTGTGCAAGCTGGAAACTTGGCTGCTGTTTTATCAGAACAGTTATTTTGGTTTGCTTTCCTCTCTCTATTGTCAGACAGGCAAGAAGTAGATTCACTTAGTGTCTTTTTTAAAAAAAAAAAATTATTCCGATTTTTTTTCCAGCCAAGGAACTTAAATCCATTCTATTTGCTTAATGTTCGATGGCACATCTTTACACACACTTACATCGAAGTCAGTGGCATGGGCCAAATCACTGTTGACACCAGCTTCTGATGAATGGAGAGCATATCAGCGGCAGGAAGCCTGTGGTCTCCCTTGATGTGGAGAGGTTGAAACGTTAAGATGGGTTGTGTCAATGTTATTTGTGTGTCTCTGTGTGCGTGTCTGCAGGCCTGCGCGCGCATACGTGTGTGTGTGGGCATGTTCCGACTCCCGAGCGTGTTTACTTAACCTGTCTTGGCATTCAAAAACCTCCCCTGTCATTCTGCAGCGTGTCTGGCTCTCGCAGTGACAGCTAGGTGGGACATGGCGCGCCGTCTCCTGTTTCATACAACGCTTTTATTAAGCGGATGGAAACCCTCTGTTCTTTAGCCCTTCTCTAGGCCTGATAGGAACACACACACACACACAGTCATCCAACATGCACACACACACAAGTGTTTTTAGATGACTTCAGGGGATAGAAGCTGAAAGGGGTTGACATTCTATCCTTTGAACCTCAACGCCTGATAGGGGCAGGACCTCGCCCTCTCCCTCTGTGTGAGTGCGTGTGAGTGCGTGCGGGTGTGTGTGTGTGTGTGTGTTCACTGTATTTTTTGTTCTCTTGTGGCTCTGTACTCTGTGACCTTTCTGAAGATTAGCGCTGGATGTCGATCATATTCCCTAGACATCTGTGAAAAGTGGAGACAGTGCTGCGGCATGCTCAGATGATTCTGCCTAAGATGTCTTTGGCACTAATTCCTGCATATACAGTATCTTTAAAAACATATGACATTTAGCTGTAGAAGGAAATACAGTAAGTCATCTTCTTTTGTCTTTCTTGTGGGTGGTTACCCCACCATCAAAGGCACTCATATTAGCAGCTGTGATCTCATCTCAACGCAGCATTCATCCTGTCTGAGGACTTTCCAGCTTGTCAAAACTTGACAGAAATCTTGTCTGGGATCATCCAAGCACTGCCGGTGAGGGAGGAGGAGGGTGGGTGCAGGCAGGCGGATGACTCTGACAAACCAAGAGGATGAAGTCAGCCCTCTGTTCACCTCCAATATGTGAGGGCATCTCTGTAGCTGTCAGTGAGATGGCAAGACACAAAGCAAACAACATCCTGCTCTAATAGTTTTAGACATGGCTGTTCGTGCTGGGTGTGGTTGGCAACAGTTGTCTGCCGCACACAGAGCAGCGATCTCTCGCCGCGGTAGGATGTTTGTCTTTTGTAGGGATTAAAAGAGATCCAGGAAACCCACTGTCCTAGTTTTTCTGCAGAGAGAGAGAGAGAGAGAGATAGAGAGAGCGACCTAGTTTTGGCGATGGCACCAGGACAGGAAGGAGATTCCAAGGCATAATGTAGTTAGGAGCTGGCTGTTTGTGTCTTTCTTTAGTCAGGCTATGTTTTTTTTTTTTTGTCTGTTGGCATTTTCCTTATACCCAGGCTTCTGAGTCGGTATGTGTGAGAGGCTCCATTGTCTGTGCAGAACCTGTAGCTGTAACCTGATAGCACTGACAGAAGGAGGGAGCGAGTTACTCAGCAGCACTATGATGCTTTTTAATATCCATTTGCTTGAATTGAATACAAATCCTTTGGCCCGGACTGAGCTCTCTAATTGTCTTCTACAATATTATTTAACTTCTGTGCTTTCTCATGAATGTGATTTCACTTCTGCGGAATTGTGCGTGCCAACAGCAAGGCACACAAACACGCAGGGCTATATTCGGCACCGTCAAATTGTTCTGGATGTGTACAGTAAGTGCATAGAGGGCTTAACCATCTAGATCAGTGGGTCAAGTGGCTGACACGCTAATCCTATTACGAGACGAGGCTCTGATTTGTTAAAGTTGCCCCTAATCTACTGTCCATTTTGACTCAAACTCAGGGACCTAAGACCTCTGGGTAAACTGTCAGGGTGTCAGCTGTCACCTAAGCTATTTTCCTCTCAGGCAGAGATTCATTAAAATGTAATGTTTTTTCTATTATTTCAGTTTATTTTTACATTTTCATGTACTTTCTATATAATATTTGTTTTCCCTTTGTTGCATAATATGCGTATATATGCTGTGTTTTCATACTTTTATTCATTAATGTCTATCATTTCTATAGTAGCGGTGTAGTTGCTGGTCATTGTATGTTAAATATCCTCCATATACACATTTTTGACATTTTTGAAACATTTTTATGTTTATTAGATTTACATTTTCTTCACTGATATTATTTGATGCTGCGTCGATCCAAATTGCCAATAAAGATCATTAAAGGTGTATTCCAATGATTTAGTGTTGCTCTTCCATGAAGTTGTGGAACTCACAAGAGACAGATAAAGTGGAAATTGGTTTTCAGAGATCAGAGATATCCTGACTTTTAGTGTCTAGTATAAATCAAAAACACGATATCCTACATTTCCCACACCTGCAATTTGTAACAAAGGCTTTCTGTTAGAAATGTTTTCATTCCCAATTCCCAAACTGGCAAAACCCTATTGATATCACTAAAACATAATCTTTTGTTATTTTCTTAGAATTTAGGCCGCTTCCTCCAGAGCCACAGAAGTGTTTTAACAGGCTGTGTAGTGCTCCTTGTTATGAGTGAACTAACCTTCCTGTGTAAAGTTTTTGGGGATTTAAAAAAAGGATTATATTAGGAGCTTTTTATTTATTTATTTATTCTTTCATTCATAGTTTCATCTTTCTCTGTCTCCTCCCTGCAGTGTCATCATGCATCACCACCTACAAGAAGACACCTCCCCCAGTCCCACCACGGACCACCCCGTCCAAACCCTTCATATCCATCACGGCGCAGAGCAGCACCGAGTCCGCTCAGGATGCTTACATGGACGGGGGCTCCGGCCCCAGGAAGGGCATCAGCTCCCAGCCGGGCCTGTCCAACTCTACAGAGAGCATCGACAGCATGAAGGCCCTGACAGCAGCCATAGAGGCAGCTAACGCTCAGGTGCACGGCCCCGCCAGCCAGCACGTCACAAACAGTACCATCACCATCACTGCCACCGCCACCACCTCTGCCGTCGCGCACGTCTCCGCAGACAGCAAGGCGCAGAGGGAAGCGCTCCGCAAGTGCCTCTCCATAGGGATCCAGGTTTGTGGATGAGCTAGTGTTTCTGTTTAAGAGCTAAAATAAAACCTTGGCATGCCATTTGACGGTTTCTCCCCTCCCTTTAGGTGGACCCAGAGGAAGAAGGGCCGACGGAGGAGCAGTCTAAATTCCAGTCGATAGGAATTCAGGTGGAGGATGAGCGATGGTGAGTAGAGAGAGAAAGAGAAGGAGGTTGTAAAAGTGAAACTGGATAAGTCTGAAGGGAGGGATGAGGCAGAGATATGGATTTGTGGAGACAGAGGGAGGTTTGTAGTGTGCAGTGCAAGCTTTTGCCCCCCTGCACTGGCTTTCCTGGAGCAGCTGTGCCCAGTTCAGGGGAGGTTGGCGTCAGAGCCCCCTCAGCCAGGGGCCCCAAGTGACAGCTGGGCCAGAGGATGTGGTGCTGGGAGCTGGGAAGGTGGAGGGGGTGAGTTGACAGCCATCTGTTGCTCCAGTCATTGTGATTCAGGCTACTTTGAGGCTGTGTGTGTGTTTGCGTATGTGTGGGAGGGAGGGAGAGGGAAAAAGGAAGGGAGTTTTATTGGGTTTGTTTAGTTCTGAGAGCACTGAGAGACTGCTGTGCTGTCAACTACAGCCTCTCATTCTGCAACATGTTCCCAGTTTGAGGAGAAGCAGCCTAGTGGGCATGCTGTTTCATTGGCTCAAATTGCACGAGGCTTATCGAGGCCTCTGGTGGGACACGCAGGCATTTATGGTTTTCTTTCTTTGTCTGCCTTCATTCACCCTGTCAAAACAGTGACCTTCTGTTTGGTGAGGGAAGTTGACAAATTTAGCCACGGTAATGGTTTGGTGCCGTAGCCAAGGCATGCTTCGGGAATTCAAAGACACATCACCTTTAATCAAAGGTCACAGTGAGGGCTGAGTCCAGCACTTCAAAACACACACTGTGTGTCAGGGAATGAGAGGGGCTTTCTGAAAGGGAAGGTCTCAGCTGACTGACCAAGCTTTGAGTTCCCGGAGTTGCCAAGCCAAATATTAACTCACCCAGACACCTTTATATTCTGCGGAGGCTCGCATGTTATGCAGCACTGCATGCTCGGCTTTTATCTGGTTAATGTTTGGAGTAGGTGGGAGGGTATTTCTGTTGGTGCATCTTAGATTGTTGACCTGTTGGCATGCATCTGAATATGTGTTGGTCCATGCATGGGTGTGTGTGTACCTGGGAGGTCTGGGCATTCTGCTCCCTACATTAGATTCCCAGACAGTGAGAGTGCCAAACTCCTACGGCCTCGCTCCAATGCTCAAACTGAGAGTCTGTGTGTTTTTATTTGCAGCAGTTGCAGGTCATAACCTCACCTCGCTGTTTGAACTAGGAGTAAGTGAGAGGGAGTGGAAGAAAGCTGTAAAAGAGATGAAAACAACAACATGTTTGTCTTTACACAGATTTCTGATTTTCTGTACTCAAATGTTGGGAGATTTCATATATATATATATATATATATATATATATATATATTGTATTTGTGTGTCTTATTAATTCCCTCAAAGACTTACGTCAACTTTTAAAGGCTTTTTTTTTCTATTTGTATAAGATATTGCACTTATACAACTGATGGTACTTTATCGCAAACAAGTACAAAAAATAAACTGTGACATAAAAATGAAACAGATTTTTATGGTTTAATTGATGGATTCCGATTATATTTAGGGCCTTGCAAGTTTAGGATATGGGGTTGGTGGTCACCAGATGGCTTTGCAGTCACAGGGGAAGTGGGGCATTGCTCATAGTCCTGCTGACTAAACCATGTGCACAACCATCTTGAAAAGTCAACTTAAGGGACAGATAGACCTCCCTGTCTTTTTATTTTTGTCCTAACTGACTGAGGGTCTGTCATTACTGGAATAAGACAAACAAACAAGAAGCCTCAGGCGAACGTTAAGTGTCAATTTGTGGTGCACAATAGCATGAGTGGCTGTTTAGTACTTTGTTTTCTGTCATGCAACTATCTCTTTTACTTTGGGGCGGCAGTAGTCTGTAGGGACTTGGTTTGGGACCGGAGGGTCACCGGATCAAGGCCGCGCACAGACCAAGTACGGATTGTGGACTGTTGGCCTCCTGAGCACTGCCAAGGTGCTTCTTCTTCTGGTGCTTCCTTTGATATCCAAAGACACCAGGCTGTTTTTAATTATAGAGGCTTCAGTATTTCCTCATGTTTGTGGTTTGAACCCTGTTTTGTGCAGATGAGAAAAAGACTAATATGATTTAAAACAATAACCTAGAGATTAAGAGGCTCTCTGAAAGCAGCAGCAAATGGAATGCAGGACTCCACCTCTTTGATTTACAACTTTCCGTCATGTTCACCACATGAATGCAATGAGAACACGGACTTTCTGTGTTTTTACGTGCATTTTCCTGCATACCTTTGTGATATTTAATAGCCTCTTCACTCACTCTCCAGTAACTCTTTAAATGATCTTCCTTGTTCTTGCCTCCGTCTATTGATATGTCTGTCTTTCTGTCTGGTCCGTGTTTGGCCTTGCCCGTCTCTGCCCCTGCAGGAAGTTGTTAGCTGGCTGATAGAAAGCAGGCTGAGGTCATTAGAACTGAACACCTGCTCAGAGGAGTTACTCTTTAACTGCTCTTCACACACACTCGCACTCGCTCGCATGTACACATAAAGCGCAAACACACACTGTGTTTGATCTCGCCGAAGCCACTCCCTTGCTCTCGCAGTCTCGTTTTTCTGTTCAGGGAAGAAGGTAGATGAATGAGAAAAGGGGAGGATAGAGATGAATGGGTAGCTTCGAGGAGGAGTGTGCGTCCGGAGACGGGCCGAGGCAGACGGATGGAGCTATGATCATTTGTGTGTGTCGCGCTGCAGGCAGGTCAAGCTGAGGTTCATGTGTGAGAGGACTTGGGGGCATGTTCGGATCAGAGTACAGCTAGCAGGGTAGCAATTCAATCTTTTTTCTGGCTCGGCAAAGTTGTTCATTTTTACGCATTTGCAGTATTGACAGAAATGTGTAGGTTTACTTATTTGACTATTTTGCTAACAGTAGGATAAGGCATGCTTGGTTTACCAGAATGTACAAGCTTCCTTGAGGACTTATGTGATTTTGTACACATGTGTATTCTTCAGTTTTTATCACTTTGTTTGTATCTTTGGAGCCCTCTTATGTATGCTATCTCTCTGTATGTGTGAATAAAATATGTGCTTGGAGTCATGTAGCACTTTGAGTTGTAATCTTGCTGTGATTAGACTGCCAGCCAAGTGTGTGTGAGTGTGTGTGAGTGTGAGTGTGTGTGTGTGTGTGTGTGTGTGTGTGTGTGTGTGTGTGTGTGTGTGTGTGTGTGTGTGTGTGTGTGTGTGTGTGTGTGTGTGTGTGTGTGTGTGTGTGTGTGTGTGTGTGTGTCTTCTGTAGCACATAGAGTGGAGGGACTTGGCAAAGGATGCCGGACAGCGGCACAAAGCCTCTGAGCCAAATACGACATGCCACACCCAGCTGTAGAGAGGCGTCCCTGGCATGTGTGTGTGTGTGTGCATGTGCATGTGCATGTGCTGTTTGTGTGTGTGTGCATCAGCCCCAGAGCAGGGCTTGTGGTGTGACAGGCGACTGCACACTCTGTTGCTTCTGAATGAGCCAGGTGACAAAACACACACAAACACACACACAAAAGACGTTCCACACTACGAAAGCCATTCATTGCTGTCAGTGATGAGATTGCTTTGATCATTTACATTTTTCAAACTGGGATCAACTCCAAGAACTGTGTGTAAACAACATTATCATAATTACTGCTAAAAGAGAGACACTAATGTGGTGCTACTATGCAATTTGAGCGTAATCAGTGACATAAAACCAGATCTTTACAAGGTACTCTGCTTCCTCTCCTAGTTACCGCAGGATGACCCGCTCCAACAGCGTAACCACGGCGGTTCAGGCTGACCTCGACGACCCCATGGAAGCCCCAGACCTGCCGCCGCGTCACTGTGCCACCATGCCTCGCCAGCACTCCCGCGATGCTGCCTCTTCTACCGTCAGCATCCAGGGCTCGGGGAACCACTACCACGCTTGTGCCGCTGACGACTACGGGGATGTGGGCTTCGACCCTTCCATCCTGCCCCCTCCAGACCCGTGGATGGACAGCGTGACCGAGCCAGAGGGGGAGGCTCAGGAGGCCGTCGGGCGATCGGTGTGTCCCCGCGACGGTCGCTGGTTCCTCAAATTGCTGCAGGCCGAGACGGAGCGTATGGAGGGCTGGTGTCGACAGATGGAGCAGGACGAGATGGAGAATGAGCTGCCTGATGAGAGTGAGTTGAGTCTGAGCGAGTGAAAGCTGTTACACTCATATTAGGTCTCTCCTCTCCTCTCCTCTCCTCTCCTCTCCTCTCCTCTCCTCTCCTCTCCTCTCCTCTCCTCCCCTCTCCTCTCCTCTCCTCTCCTCTCTTCTCCTCTCCTCTCCTCTGATTTGGAGGTTGCTGGTATTCATGGTATTGGACCACAATAGCTGCTTGTTCCTGTCTCAGGCCCTCTGGCCTCCACAGACATACCGTGCATACTTATCAATAGGCCGCTGCTGGCCCGAGCCACACATCTGTCCTTTAGACACAATGTATAATGAACTCTCACACTGACACAGTGAAGGGGTTTCTCTCAGTGCTCCTCCACGTAACTATTTGATCTTGAGGTAGCACACATACACACGCTGCAGAGCATGTCTGCATACACACATCTAAATATGGTTCATGCACTCACATGCACATACCAGACTGAGCAAACAGGCCTCAGGCGGTAGGCACTGTATTTATACTTGTCCTTACTGCAGAGCCGATTCTATGTCTTACAGAAAATGTCATTGCGTATGCAGCTAGTGTGCTGTTATGGTTCCAGGCAAGATATTCTCTCACAGGGAGTCTGTCTCAAGGTTATGTTTTTCCAGATCCCACGCTACCATGTGCATACACACACACACAAGCTGAAAACATTGTATCTGTAGTGCAGATTCATTACTCCCTCTGTTTCTGATCCCATTTTCTTCATGTATACTAATGTATGCACTGACAGTTCATCTCCATAGGGATCTGTGAGCCAAGAGGACTCACAGTGGAATCAGGTTATGCAGTGCAACCTTGTTTATCTCATATATCAGTCTGTCAAACATGCATTGTGAGAGAAATATACTCTAATAGTACTTTCTTTTAGGACCATATGCTTGATTTTTAAGTTTATTTTTGATACATGACAGCACTTAAAACGTGTATTTTGTGTTGTAAATATGGCATTTTGAGTTGAATGTTATTGAGTGCTATTTGGCATTTCTTTGGATTTTGAATTTCAGCGCATTTCAGTAATTATTTGTCTCACCTAAATGACTTCTGTTTATGAGAGGCACAGATAAAAAGAGGATTCTGGCGTATTCTTTCATGTTGCATCACAAATGCACCCTCTCTGTTAGCGCTGCAACATGCCTGCAGTATGCGGTTCTGTGAGTAATTGCATTGTGTGTGTGTGTGTGTGTGTGTGTGTGTGTGTGTGTGTGTGTGTGT
>CALSCE010008745.1:46910-63445 GCA_943593645.1 Bovichtus variegatus
TATCGGTAGATTTAGCTAGTCCTGTCCGTCTTATTTCTTCCGCTGTCGGACTATACCGTTTTATTCTATACACACAAAATCCTGTCAATTTATTCAAAACCGCTGAAACCTTAAGTCGCATAACCTCAAAAATATTTCTAGTCAAGAAAATATCAGTGAATTATGCTTCCCAAGAGGATGTTGCCGTTACGCAAGCAGTTTTATTAATTCAAAGGATTTATGTTTTCCAAATAAGCACTCCGTCTCAATTTAAGTTTGGAGTTTGAAGGAAAAAATACAGCATGGAACACTTTGACACAGTTAAATAAGCAGCTCCTGGCGATGAGGCACATGTTTGTTGTTTGATGATGTGTTGCTGTTGTTCCTGTAGATAACCCTGCCTGGCAAAGACTTCCTTCAATTAAATTTCACTTTGCTCTTTGTGGTCTGGCAAGGCCACAAATGCATTAGCTTGAGACAAGCATCACGTTAAGTAGGCTGCACAATGGACGATTGTTCTCTCCTCCACTCGGACAGCGACATGAATCAATCCTACATCTGATGGATGGACGCAGAGGTCTTTGACGCTGGTTTCTAAGCTGAAAGAAACATGTCGATGTATTCACCAAAATCATTGTGTCTTCATCATTTGGAGGCTAAGACTACAGTAGGACATACAGATGTAAAATCATGCTATATGTTATATTAAAACACCTAGTTTTATATGAATAGTTGTCAGAGAGAGGTGGCCAGTCTTAACATCGTGTGCTGTAAACTTTTTCCGATTGTTTGTATTGTATATCTTTGGTTATTGTCGACAGATCCCATGAAAACGCCAAAACCAACAATCAATTAGTCAGTTGCTTAATACTTTGGGACTTTTTCAGGCCGTTGTGACACTCAACCCAATTTGTAAATGTGGTTAGCAGTATTTACCTTCAGCTAAAATAAATAAAAAAAAAAGGCTTAGTAAATGACTAAAACAGCTGGAGGCTGTAGTTTTTAGAAAATGTTCATCAAACAGCAGTTAATATTGCATTTGTTTGGGACTATTTCCATCTGCAGATGTATTGTGCTAGCGAGTATTTACAGCAGCATTAAGTATTAAATAAAAAAATGAATAAAGGCACGAGGAATACGTCGGATCAAGCCTTTCGACTTTTAGTGGGATGTGTTAACAATAAGAAAAATCCAGAACATAACCAGCCTTATCCATTAAATACCCCAACTAAAGCCAAGTGAGAAGAATGTAGTCTATGGATAAGCCTTGCTGCTTTTATGGAGTTTTGGTTCCTTTCTGAAAAATGTATGTGCTCCGCTTACATCTAACCATTGCTGTATTGTGATATCCAACCCCTCATCTCAAAGTGCCAGGAGCTACCTATAACCACACACAATTGTTGAAGAGCTTTTCAAAAAGAAAGAGTTCATATTTTGGGAAATTGTCCCCTCACACACACGCCATCTCTTTCTCACTTTAACTGTCTGGCTTTTGCTCGTGGAAAAAACGTTCTCCCTGAGCTTTGTGCTTCGGTCTACATCAGGAATATAATGTTCCCTGTTGATTCGGTGGTGTGCACCTGGCAGGGCAGCAGAGAATATGTGTGTGCATATGCGACGCACGTTTCTTAATGTGCAGCGCTAATCGTTATAAAATGGACAATGAGAAAGGGCCGACAAAAAAAAAAGGGAGGTTGTCACTGAGAGATGGAAGAAAAGATGACAAAAAGAAGATGATCTAGGTGAAGAAAAAATATCTTCAGCACCGCCACCGTCTCACTCATCATCATCATCCCGGCTGGATCCCATTCATCATCTCTTCGAGGTACTGTAGAGCGTTGAGCTATGGGGCCAATACATTGAAACACTTTATGTCCGACCCACGATCAATGCAGTCTAGAATGCCTGAGAGCTGTGTCTGTTAAAGGAAAAAAAGAAATCTCTCATAACTGCGTTCTCTCATTCCTCTGGCTTGTTTCCAGGGATTTCAATCAGTCCTTTCACAGTGAGAAGTCCGGGAGAGATTGAATTAGGTCCTGGGCGTTGAACCACGGTTTCTTAATTTGCACAGGATTAATTCACATTGATTTGGCCTGATTGGACTCCCTAGCTTGTGTTTCCACTTAATCACCGAGCACACCCTTCGCTTGAACCACTATTTGCATGCACCCTTCCCCTCAGCCCATGTCAGTCATTCACAGTCCATGGCAACCTTGTGAATGTGCATGAAATCACTGTTGCTGCTTTGCTATCGCTGCTTCTGCTGCTGCTGCAGCATACATACTACGCTGTGTTAATCAGATTTCTTGGTGTTATTATTACAACACAGTCTTGGTACAGTATAGCAAAAGGCTGATGCTATGCCAGGTCTACAAAATTGCCCTGTGGTTACAGAAAATGTTCTGATAGATCGCTGCTGTTATTCTGAGTGAGGCGGTGGAGAGCGATGGAGTGAGAGAAGGAGCCAGGGAAAGATAGGGAAAGATTGTCTCCGGGGGAAATAAAGTAAGGACGGGAAAGAACACAGATTATGCATGAGAGAGAACAAAAGAGTGGAAGAGAGCAAAAAAAAAAAAAAATGATCACAAATAAGCGAGCATTATGCTTGGAAAGGGAGCAGCAGAGAGAAGATAAGGGAGACCAATATGAATGGAGAGGGAGACATAGAAGTGGGGATGGACTGGAGCTTTGACAGGACTGTCTATTAACAGGTCTGTGCTTCCGCCTCTCAAAGCTCAAAGCTCAGACCTTGATGGCAAGTGTCCCCATAGAATTCACTTTATTAGACTAGGTTATTGTATTTTCTGTGGCAGTGATATGTGGAAATCTGCAACATTTTGATGTTCATGTTAGCGTATATACCTTCTCTTGAATTGTCACATGATTAAATCCATCATCTCTCAGAATATGTGGGGAAGTGTTGATATGATATGTGTCTGAGAGACTGTGCACTTGTACATGCATCTAGGATGTCGTCTAGTCACCGACATGATTGGATTTGATTATAGGCTGTCTGACAGACTACAGATGGGCATTGCTAGGTGGGTAATCTCACATTGCCAGGCCTGTCTCTCACAGGAGAAAGGTCTAACTGAACACACTGTCATTTTAGATAAAGAAAACAATCTGGGCTGTTTAAATTCCTTAATCCAATCAGGATTGTCATGGAGATGCTGAAAGAGCACAAAGCTAACAGGAGCTCATGGGGTGAAATATTATTGAGGAAGCTTTTGCATGGAACTAATTAACTGCCTTATGTTCAATTCAACATTTTGTTCAAAGTCAAACCAAAATATAAAGTCACCCCCCCCCAGCATATATATCCTCTGTGTTTTTGACTTGTGTACATATTTGGTCAAAATTGTAATTACTAAGATTATTATCACGTTTATAAATTTTTTTAGCACCTGGTATGTCAGTGTTGTATACACTTGCGTGGATTTTGCAGCTGCTAAACCTGCACAAATAAGACAAAAAGAAACCGTGTAATTGGCAAAGCACTCGCAAAGGGTGAAATGCACCCCTAACTGCGCTGCCAAGCAAATAGCGTCCCGGTGCTCATGTGCTATTTGCACATATTTAAATAAGGTAATATGCTTAATTGGCCCCTTTCTATGCACATGAGCCTCATGGCTTTGCTCAAACTCATTTATTTTTGGGATGCAATAGCAGTTGTGTGAATAAAGCTTCCCTACGTGCCATTTTTGAAACTACATGAGAAAAAATTGAAAGGGAAAAAAAAGGTTATTATGTAAAAGAATAAACAAATTATGTCTTCCCTCTCCCGTGCGAAAAAAAAAAAAGGGGCAAATTTGTTGTAACTACAGATTGTTACATCATTTGCGCATTATCTTTTGTGAATCGAACCTTGAGACGGGGCAGATGGCGCTTGCAAGTAAATGTGCAATTCATGGAGCTATCAGCGCAGTAAGAAAAGGCCTGTTGAAAGAAGGACAAATCCATCTTGTATAAACGTAGTGGGAAGACAAAAATGGAAAACTATGCACATTGGCTGCAGTATCCTTTTAGCTTAAATTTCCTGGCACACAAAGTGTGGAGAATTCAAATTTCTGTCCATCTTTAATTTTTCTATTATTACCATGTAGCTCGTACGCTAGGTCAACTGCATGTCATAGTTGGTTAACACTGAAAATGGCAACAGATACCCGGAGGGAGAGAGAAAGGAGGCAGAATGCAATAGTCAGCCAGTAGGAGGGCTTATCTAATGCGTCAACATCTATTGAGTCAGACTTCTGATTGTTAATATGATTCTTTAGATATCGGATTGGTATTCATTTCACTTTCAGACTCTGTAACATTCACACAGTCAGACATAATGCGCCATATGTCTCCTTTGCTCTTCCACTACATTCACACCACAGGCCTTCACTCTCGGTGCCAAATTTGCTGCTCATATCTGATTGTTTTGGCTGATGTTCATATGTAGGCTATTCTAGGAAATAACCCATATCCTATTCTAATATGAACTGACAACGATGTCAGAAAGACAAATGTGCATAGAAAGACAATGACAGAAGGTATCACATCTCTTTTGTACCTTCAGTCTGCTTCTCCTGCTCTCTTCAAAGGTTAGCCGCCTTGCTAACTCTGAAGCGATGGGGCTTAGTTCTATCAGCATCAGCAAAAAAAAAAAAAAAAAAAAAAAAACGATTAGATTTTTGCTTCTATTATTGTGTGCACTGTTTCCCAGAGAGAATTTATTGGCAGTGATCAACTGAAAGGTGAGCTGATGGTGGTTGCTCCGACGCCCGCCACTGATTTGATAGCATAGGTCAAGTCAAGTGTATGTACAGTATATACTGTAGCCCAAAATCACAAGTGTGTTTCAGAGGGGTTTACAACCTGTATCATATATGGAAACTGCAGCCTTTATCTTTAGACGCCGGCCCTCAGTTGCAGAAACTTGCCCAAAAGCCTTGTTTTCACGTACTTTCAATCAGAAAAAGTAACTAAAGAAATATCATAATAAATACATATCGGCGTGTTTCAGATCAGAACTTTAAGAAAATCAATGCCACTTTCTGCACATTAACTGGAAAATAACTGCTCTGACATGTCACACGGGACAAAAAAAGTGCAGTGAAATCTTCTTGTTGTGATTCTGTGCCTAAACACATGCACGCATGTATACACACAAACACCTGCTTGTTAATAAATGACTACCTGTCATCAGTGTGTGGTTCTCGCGTTACCGCACTGTGAATTCATTAAGTGTGCCCTTTGGAAGTCTAACCAGCCAGGTGGGGTGCCGTCAACCCCCCTTGCCTCTGAATCACGCCATGCATTTCAATTGCAAATACTGTACACATCCCAGTGCCCTTGTAAAAGAAAATGTAAAAAACAAAACAATTGCACAAAGGCAAACCTATAAGTACATATACCTTTTTTTTTTTTTTTTTCGAACAGCGCAAAAAGTTGAACCTATCTGTCTGTGTAGTGTTAAAACTGAATTTTTCCGTCCAACCCTCAGACCTAGAGATACATTTTTATACACTCTATCTCCTTCTTGAAATTCTCTCTGGGTAGCTCTCTGCCACTTTCATCCTCTTTTGGCAGTTTCTTGAAGTCTTTTGTGCTACAGAAAAAAGGCACCGAGATTGCATCCTAGTTTAATCACCCGCGATTTATTCAGAATCTGGAATTATTTCCCCTCACAGAGGTTTGGGTGTATTTTGAATTGGATAAGTGTGTGTTATTCTGTGGATGGATGAAATTCTACAAGTTCAAGTCTGTCTCTGTCTCTGTGCATTCCTTCATCCATTATGTATTATACTAGTCTGGCCCTCAGCTTTTTTGAGGACTGTTGTTCGCTGACTGTGTTTGCGGTTATGGGATAAGGCCTAATAGGAAAAAGTCGGGTCACACATCTTGGATTTATGGTTGCCTGAGCAATGTCAGTCCAAAGTGACCTGAGACAGTCTTACTGAGTCATCACTGGTTTAATGTGTAAGTGTGTGTATGTGCCAGGGGTTAGAGGCTCTTCTGGACTGGAAGAGCTAAATCGAAATCCTCCTCTTTTCCGTCAATAATTCTCTGCTTTTTCACAGCCCCTCTAATCCTCTTTCTGACGGGACTCACCTCTATTTATCACCAGCATGCCTCAAACAATCAGGCAAAAGTGTGCTAACAGTCCGTTTGTGTGTGTGTGTGTGTGTGTGTGTGTGTGTGTGTGTGTGTGTGTGTACGTGCATGCGTGCGAGTGTGACTTTCAATCTGCGCCGATCTTGATCGTCTAGATAAAGGTCCTCGCCTTTTGCGTGTTTCTTTGTGCTTTCCGCCGTCGGATAACAAATCGCACGACAACTTCTGAGATGATTTTATGAGCTCTTGCTCCGCGAATTCCATCTTTGTCCAAAATAAGCATCAGGTCCGCAGCTGACTGGTGTGAAGTCATGCTGCTGTGAGAATGTAATAAAGCAGAGAGATAATCGCTGCTTAAGTTTGAATAATGGCTCTGTATAATGGATCCGTGCTACACCAGTGCAGAGATTATGCATCATGCTGGCCAGGCAGGCAGCTCGCTGGTGCTGCTGCTGCTGCTGACTCAGTGCAAGCATAGCTGGGGCTTGGGGGGTTAATGCAGCAGGGCCACGGGCTGATCCACAGCCCGTCCTCATCTGCCAAAAACTTCAAAAGATGCCCTGACAGAGTCTAAATCGGCATCTCCTCCAGTCCAGGCTCTGCAGAACACTTCCCCTCCCCCTCAGTGCACAGGTCAAATTCGGCCTCATCTTTTATGTATCGCTTACCCCATTGATTGCGCTCTAAGAGATTCATGAATACCTATTTTCGTATCACACTCCAGCATATGGAGGTTCTTTGCTTTTTCTTTTTTTTTTTTTTTTTTTTTATACAAGAGGAAATATTTCTCTCATTTGTACAGCTCTCATTTTATTTCCCTCTCATTTTTTTCTCCCTCTGTGTTTCTGTTCCCCTGTCATTTTTCATCCCCGTCTTAAACCTGTGCATATCGCTCTCCCGACTTCCACTCATTTTGCATAGAAGGTCACAGTCATTTCCCCCTTTTTGACAGACCTCCTTTTTTCTTTTTTTAGTATTTATTGTTCACTCATGAATTATTCAGATTGCAGATAGTGAATTTGAGAGTTGCAGTTGACTTACAGGAAGCTTACTGGAGATGGATACTTTAAACGAGTCAAATCTGGACACGCGCACGCTGTTACATCATAATCAAGACCCTTACGAATCACTCGGTTTGGACAAACCCAAGAAATTATAATGAAGGTTAAATATTATTCTAGATTTCCGTGTGCATGTGCCTGTTGACACAGCTAGGAAATGGCCATTGGGTCTCTATTGCTTGCTTGCTTATACTGACGGCAGTGAACGCTGTATTAGCATTAGCAGGCCAATGTCATGTCTCATGTATTCATTTGTTTTCATCCCTTGGTTGTTTTGCTCATTCATAAATACATATGTTGATGCATTTTAGCAGGCCAGCCCTCCCCACCCTCTCTCTGTTTCTGTACCTGAGTTTAAGTGATGTGCGTGTTATGCACCCCAGCAGAGTGTGAAATTGAAATTCTCCCCTGCAGAGGTGATTGACAAAGAAGAGAATGCACATGAGATGTGAAATCTCGTCTTTTACGGAAGTTGTTGTGATTTTTCACTTGAAACTATGGAGCGGTTCATTCAGAGACGGTTTAAATGAACCGCTCCACTGCTGATAATACTCAAATTGCCATACTTTATAATGCTCTAAATGTTCATAACAGTGAAGGCTGCTGTGTAGTATGAAATGATCATTTGTAAACATCCCTCAGAATGTGGGTGACCTTGGGATTATACGGTTCTATCTGAAAGCTGTTTTTGAGATACTGAGCTTCAAAGCTTTGACATCCTACATAGTACAACTGCATGCAGTGAACTTCTATTTCATATTTCAAAAATAACAGGCATCTTTTGAGTTACTCTAAATATAAAATATCACAATACCTGGCACATTTGCAGACAGAACCTTCTAACTCATTTAGCACCAGAGTTAACCTGAAGTAGTCACAGTAACTTTGCTAATAGTGGAAAAAAAGTAAAAAAAAAAAAAGATAATGACCTTTGAGGCATTTTTGTTTTGAACAAAAACGATTTATAAATGATGTGGATAGTTTTGTTACAAGTCTGCACTAACTTTGCATGAACTTTACATTGCCAGACTTTGTTTCTTATTGGTATCCCCGCATCCTTGTCGTGTGAAAATCACCTAAAGCCACCCTGGAGTATCCGTGCCCCCCCGCTGACCTGTGCCTATGTGTGTGTATCTGTGCAAACTGTCCAAACCAAGTCCCACCTGGCGAGCGTCGGACAGACCACCATCTGTTCCGTGCCCCCACATTGAACTGCCTGCCACCTCCTCTTCTTCACCTTCATGGGATATCAGGAAATGGATGCTTTCTGGAGAACTAATTTGCAAATGGTTAGTTTATTCTCAAAAGCAAAATACTGAATCTGGTTTGGTAGGTTATTACAAGGTATAATTATATAAGATGTGTTCCGAGCTGGATGTTTCTTACATAGGCCTTTTTTCTTTTGAGGAAAAAAAATCCTCAACAGTATGACAAGCCACTGTGGTGTGCTTTAAGAAATGAGAGCAGAATTTTGGTGATCTGCTTTATTGGAAAACAGAGTGAGTAATTTCCCTAAAACAAAGACTGGTTTCACCCTCCCTTTAAAACACCTCAAGGAATTAACACGATAGATTTAAAGACGCTCAAATAGGCTTAAAATGAATTTCCTCCCCTTATCTATTCTTTTTTTCTTGCCGGCAGTGAATTTTGCATGTCCCCTCCCTCCTTTCATGCCGTTTCCTTGAGATATTGCTTCCCAGAAGACAGGGTTTAGGATCAAAACCAACATGTTTGTGCTGTGATTTTACAGGCAAACAAAACTGAGCTTAACTGATTATGTACACAGCCATTTTTAATGTCTTTTAATCCGCCCTCGCTGGTCAATGAAGATCAAAGTTTTCAATTTTCATCTGGGGTCTACTTAAAAGCAGGAAGGATTTTTCTAGGTTTTTTTTTTCCTTCCTCTTCTTCCAAAGAAGAATTGTGCTGTCTACCATCCCCTAGAATTTCACCAGTAATTGCAACACTGAAGTAAGTCTGAAAAAAAAGCGCAGGGAGCAACCGCACAGTATGAGCGCGTGGACCAGCACATTAGCCACCAGGGCACCACAGGAGTGTTTTGATATGTTTGGATGACTTCTTAATCCTGGACTCTGTCTTTATGCACTTCAAGGTGGAGAAATGTGCACGCACGGAGGACGAGGAGTCTGGAATTAAGCAGAGGAGAGAAAAGATGCCGAAGATGAAACAATAAAGAAGGTGAGTTGCACTCCTCTGCATGCTTGTTCTCCACTGGATCATCCTGCTGCCTTTGTGCCGCTATAAGTAACCTTGGATGCAACGTTTATTGATGCACAGGTCAGTGCCTATATAGTGGCTTCCACTGAGGTAAAGCAGAACATAAAGAAAAAACTTAACATGTATATCAACTCCGTTTAGGCTGACTCTGAATACTGTCAATTTTCACACCTGCACACTCACAATTCACCTTTTGACCCTTGAATGCAGCCTTTCCGTGCGCCAGCTATAACCTATTACTGCACCATTAGCGGAAACGCATCTGTCAAGGTTGACAGCCCACCATCGATGGCAGCAGAAATGACACAGAAAGAGACGCAATCGCTGAGCAGAGAGCGACAGGCGGGCGAATAGCAGGGAAAAGGGGAATGACAGGAAGATGCGGAGATGGGACGTACAGAAATAATGAAAGTGAGGTTTCACAGAGGCTGTTTGGATTAAATGTTTTTTTTTTATTTTTCCCGGTTTGTATAATAATAACTGGTGACAGAGCAGATGGCGGTGGTGAGATAAACAGTTTAAAAAGTGTGCAAAAGTGCTTAATGACGAGTAAAAGTGCTGAACATGTTTACTGTGCCAAGCATAAGTCAAAGCACTCTAGCAATGTTGTGCAGACAGCAACCAGGAGGGAGGGCAAAGGATTTAGAGTTATTTTTGCCATAGGACACAAATAAAAACATTATTTCTATATAACATTAGAATCTGACATTAGAATCAACGCTTTTCACTTGCTGGTGAATGCTGTATATTACACGAGTGATCTATCCAGTTCATAAATGTAACATTTTTACAAAAAGAACAAAGACGCTACATTTCTGGCAACTTGGATTAGGAAATAAAGTCATCAGTTAAGAAGTGGGTTTAAAATATTTTTCTTTCATCTGTAAGAGTCCTTAAGGATTCTGGAAATATCTTCATCAACAGCTGTTAAACAGGGTTTCTGTGTTTTTTTTCAAAGATCGCGACGTATTACATTTTTTTTTCCCGGAAAATCTGCTCTCTGCCTCAAATGTAAGGGTAACACTTGCGAGGCACAGATCGCGGCTGAGCGCTGCCGTTTGCCAAGTTTTCGCTGCAATCGGAGCACACCTCATGCACATCTCATACATGAAACGGGCTCATTTCAACCATTTTATGAATCACTTTTTTAATTGATTTAGTAAATATAAATGACATGATCTAATGTAAACCTAAAGGATGCTGTAAATTGTGATGTCATGTTGTTGTTTTTTTCTTTAAATGTTATATCTCAAAAAGTCAGTTTGCAGAATTTCATATTTCTCCAGAATAAAACGGTGTTTTCATAATAATTACAGCAGCCGCGGCTTAATTAGAATGGAAAACGTACATCATCATTTCCATGAGTGATTAATATATAATCACGCATGGGATCCAATCTCTGGCTCAGCTCTTGTAGACGAGCCAACCCTGAACCCTAAGGCCTGGAGCCTCTGCCAAAAAGCTGGATTTACAGTGAGCACAGCTTACCATTTGAAAACATATCATTTGCACTGACTCGGTCATCATCGAAGGCTATTTGAAAAGAAGTAATGTGGTTTACAAACAGACTTTAAGCCAATGCGTTTTGTATCCCATGGAAGTGCGAAGAGGGAGTGAAGCATTCGGCAGGCAGGGGGATAAACTGTTTGATAGCTGAGGCCGTATCACAGAATTCCCACTGTGCAGCCACACTCTTCAATTTAAGTTTTTTTTTTTTTTTTTTTTTCAAACGCCAAAATCTTGATGTTATCCTGTGCAAACAACATTTTGGGTTTCCAGCATCAAGCGGTTTCTGTGGAGTGTGTTTATGGAGATTAGGCGAATGAGTGTGTAATTAGGGACGATCGGATGAGGTAAATCTTGGCCAGTGGGAAGAAATCCATGGCGCTAATACTGGCAATCACAGCAGAACAGAACGGACACCCGGGGTTGCGCCGGGAAAACATGAGGAATAATAAAAGGATGGAGAAGGGTTGTAGCGAGGGAAGAGAAGAGAGTGTTGTGCACTGGACATCCAGCTGGACTAACACTACTGACAGTGTGGAGATGTGGGAGAGCTTCTCCTCTTACTCCCAGGTTAACAATGAAGTGCCCGGACTGAGCTAATCTACTGTAGTCAGCGTGCAAGAAACACATTTGTTCAGCTAGGGAGCTTCGACACAAGGTGTTGTGATTCATTTCTTCCACTGCAGGCTACCAACGAAGAGCTTTATCGAGAATGCACATTGTCATAAATGGGCTGCAGCGGATGATGCTAGTTCTGAGACCAACAGTGTTGTGTAACAGTCTGGTTGGATCATTTTAGGCAATTGTAAACGTGACATTTAGCTCTTTAAATGGTTCAGTCTTTCAAAATGTGTTTATGATTAAGGTATTAATAAGGCCTTGACATATTTTAATATAGAGCACAAGGAAACGCGAGCACGAGAACTTCCTTATGTTTGAGCCTCCCCAGTTCATTAATTCATAATAAACTACATTTAAATGATTTTTTTTTTTTTCCCCTACCTTTTTCAAAGACTCATTTTAGATCATATCTCTTTGTTGCAGAAATGAGACTCCTTAATCGTGGTTCACATCTCGAGTGTTGCCAATGATAACATCTAATATACAAAAAGTTAATGTTATTTAATGTGATGTGTGCCACCTCAGTACACCAGTAAGACGGAGGCTGTTATCTGTGTGTACCTGAGCAAATTCTGAAATGGGAAGCTAATTTAACTTGCTCAATGAGCGGCACATTTCACACTTCATTTGGTCGTTCATGAAACACTCAACAGCAAATCACCTTTACACCCTCAATGCTTTGTTTCTAATTCCAACACTTCACAGTGCTGGGCAAGACATTTATATAATGTACTTTTCACCACACTGTAAAAAAAAAAAAAAAAAAAAATGCTACTCAATGATCATATTACCATGAATACGTTATCATAGGTTCAAATATCCTTGAAAATGCATAATATTAAAAACTTGCACTTGAGACAAACCCGTTTAGTTTCTTCCCACTCAGCTGAATAGCAGATAAGCTTTCACAATTAGCAAGTCACTTACAAATATGACATTTTACTTGTCCTGTGTGCTCTTTAGTCTCCATGGAAAGCCTGTCTTTAATGTCCCTGTCAATAACAGCCTATGAAGTGTTGCTTATAAATTTTCTGTCTCCGTGCACACTCAAATTCACGAGGAATGGATGGCGGCCGCTGATGGCACCATGAATTGAGCAACATGCACCCACTATATTCCCCGTCTCAAAAAAAAAAATTGCGCTAATGATATTACAGCACGAACAGTTTTGCAGCCGAGTGCAATTTACAGGTTTTTTTTTTTTTTTCTTTGCTTCTGATTGCAATTATCCATGTAGCAAAATGATATATGCGCCTGAAGCATTGGCCTCAACGCCAATGCTTCGCGTGTGAGCGGTGAGAGTCGGCCTGAAGCAGAGGTGGGGGGGGGGGGGGGGATGCCCAGTATTTGGTAAAGGAGGGTGAGGCCAGAAATGATCCGTTTATTAGAATATATAATGATCTTATTTTTCATTCGTTTTTTTTCTCATTTTTTTTTTTTTTTGTAGGGGAGCTTTACTCATTTATTTTTCATGACACTGCATCCCAAAATAAATGAGTTTGAGCAGACACCCCTTTCTATAAATGCGCTTCAGTTGTCACCAACTCTCTGAAGACGCTAATATTTTTCACTGTAACTGTGTGTGGCTGTTAGCGATGATTTTTGTGAGATGGACTGTTTTTGCAGTGAGACTCATTTGCATAGAAAGGTTACAATTTTACACTAAATGTACGCATGTTACCTCATTTAAATATGTGCAAATATCACAGGACTACCGAGACGCTCTTTGCTTGGCAGCGCAGTTAGGGATGCGTTTCACCCTTTGTGCGTGAGCTTTGAGTAGTACATGTCTGTTTGTCTTGTTTGCACAGGTTTAGGGAACACTAAAGCCGCACAATCCTTTTGAGAATTTGCCCCTCTGTGTTTGACCTTAAAGGTAAAGAACATTCTGTTCTCTGGTTTCCAGCTGTACCGAAATATTGATTCAATGGATTCAATTGGGTGAACAGATAGCATGTAAAATCTTAAACTGAGAGTTCTTCAGCTTTTTAGGATATTGGTTTATATAATTCTGGCCAAGCGGAGCGAATCATAAACAAAGGAGAGTTAATTAGAGGCAGACATGAACATGCATCTGAAAAACAACTCTATGCTGCACTAGCATTACTCAGTTTCTCATCTCACGTCTCTCTCTTTCTCCATGTCCCTCGTTTTCTTTTCTTTTTTCTCATCTTCCATTTCAATGCACTGTTATGTATTATAAATGTTCAGCCCTGAATGGCAAGTTGACCACAGCTACCCACTCTGGGAATAGGAAACAACATCTGAATTTCTGCTGAAGAGATCAGTCTTGGTAATCTAAGTTTAGCAACAACATCGCAGTCTTGAGTCTTTGATAGACGTCGGCTCAACCTGGTTTGACAGGAGAAATATTCGAGTCCATTTTGACGGCATTAGCCTTGCTGATTCCATTTAGTTGGGAATTTTCATGCCCTCTATCCTTGTCGCCAGGTTTTTTTTTGATGTGAGGTCAGCTGGGATCTAGCTGCTGCTAACCGTCAGCACACAGCGCTCACCTGGTTTGACACCTGCTCTCTGTGCAGGCAGCATGTTTGGTTGAGGCTCAAATCTCCACAGTGTCCAGGGAGAGCTGGAATTATGCCTGCTAGCCTCTGTGTGAGGGCGTGTGTTTGTAGTGTGTGTGTGTGTGTGTGTATGCATGCCGTTGTATCTGTATTTGTGATTGCTTTCCTTGTGTATGTGTGTGTCGCATTGGATATGCGTGGACCAGCACTCATGCGAGAAGACAGCGGGTTAGACCCCCCCCTTCAACCCTCTTGCTCAGTTGGATCTCACTCTCAGGTCTGTCAGGCGTCGGTTGATGTGTCCTCGAAGTGACATGCCACCCACAGTGAAGGAGAGGCACAAATCATCCAGCTTTTTCTCATTGGTTTACCCGAGTACCTCCCATATCCAGGCTGTGACCTCTGCCCTCAGAAGTTAAGCAGATAGCGTTGCATTGGTCTTAGAGATGTAGTCGAGGTAATCTCATCAAAAGGTTGGTCGTCAGCCCATTATGTAAAGAGTGTTCCCAAAAGAAACGGACAGCTAAATCCGCTTTTTTTTTTTTTTATTTATTTATTTTTTTTTGTTTTGTTTTTTCTTTGCACAAGCTTAATTATTATTTTCTAAGCTGGCGGGAGTTATTCCATTACAGAATTATATGCAAATACAAATTATTGTTTGGCATTAGGCTTCACTGGCACGTTGTTACTACAATATTTAATCTTCAGTGAGCACATATTGTCTAATAAACGTTGAATAAATTGTCTGGCAAAGGACGGTGTGTAGACTACATCAGCTGAAAGCATATCAACACATTAGCTGTGTGCACTTAAGGTCAGCTCTGTTTCCTGACATGTAATTAACTGTAGAATCAGTTGCTTGAAATCACCTGACACTCTGTATGCCTCTGGCAGCAGTTTGATGCTAATGCTGCCTGACAGTGGCAAGCGACTGTACTGTGCATACTGTACAAGCAAAGTGCATGCGCTCAACCACACGGCTTGTTCCAGCAGGGATTGTGGCTCCTTGTGTTTTCTTCTTCTTCTTCTTCTTCTTCTTCTTCTTCATAAAACGATATGAATGTCACGTGCAATGATGCATCCCATTTTCACTGATTAGGCAGAGGATCAAAAACCCAGTGAGGCAGCTGAATATACACTTTGTTTTGTAAAGTTTAATTGTCCATGTTCAGTTTATTTGTGCTGCTCACGAGCAACCGCACGAGTGGCAACAGCAGCTGTAATGAAGCAGCAGCAGCAGCAGCAGGCTTATCAGCTACAAATGTACGAACACAGAAGAAACGCCACGAGGAGGAAACAGTCGCCAGCCTTACGCTGACATTAGCAGCATCACGACAAACTTTTTTCACATGTGGGTCATGACCCCGGTTGATGAAGGTGGCTGCTGTGTGTTGTGTAGAACATGCACAGAGATGCACACACACACACACACACACACACACACACTGCCTGACTCTCCAGGGCTCAATTCGGTTATCACCGTCACAGCACTATGCCGCTTCCACATAGTCCAGGATTAGGCGCCCCTGATTTCACAGCTCTTAAGAGAGAATATAAACATGAAGGTTATTATTCTGTGTGAGCGCCGATGGAAATGTGCATATCAAAACAAAATGCGGATGTTTTTTTTACCTGATGTTTTATAATTCTGTATGTTGGCCAGGCTCAGAATAGCCTTTTTAATGTTACACTGTCCCACTTTGAGACAAATTGTGATCAAATGCATATTAAGATGGATAATCCCTTATTCGTTGTTTTGATGATTGTGGCGTAAAGGCCCGGGTGTACTCGAAAAATGACTAGTTTGTTGAGGTGCCGTCCGGTCACATCTGAAGGCGGTGGTGTTTGTAGCTGTTCTGAATTGCTGCTCCATCCATTGTGTTCACACTGGACTTGCAGCTGTTTTTAGTCCATCCAACAGTTCACTGCAATTAATGAGGCAGCAGTAAGCTCTGCCTCGCTACTGTACGTGAGCAGTCAGTGTGACATATAGGCAACTTCACAAATTCTGTAGTACTCCCTGTGCTTTAATATTTTTCACTTTTCATTTATCAGAGATAATAAGTCTATAACTATCTTTTACAATCTTTTTGTGTTCTCAATCAAAATTGATATCCTCTGAAAAATAGATGATGTGGCTGGGGTTTGGTCATTTTTCTTGCTTGCCCTGTGGATCCATGAAGATATAACCATAAGAGCTGGCGACTTGTGTTACTGTCCACACGTATGATTCCAGAGCGGTTGGAACATATGAGTTCTCATTAGCTGGGGTGAAAACACATTGTTCTCCACCAGAAAATCCATTTGTTTCCATGGTGATGCTGTCCTCCCTTGTCCAATTTCCTTGCCTGCTTTTTATGGATAGCTTTTATTGAACTTTTTTCAAAATCTTTATTGGCTTTTCGCTCATTTTAGATATAAAGAGAAACTTAACAGTTAAATACAATTTTAATTAAATAAGTGTGTGTGTGTGTGTGTGTGTGTGTGTGTGTGTGTGTGTGTG